>JANHFL010006339.1:52575-75466 GCA_032468155.1 Oxyrhabdium leporinum | reverse complement strand
GAGATAAAAGCTCAAATAAGTGGGATGGATGATAAAAGCCAAAGGGAGACTACTTTAAGGAAATTAAAAAAGAAACTGGGAAAACAAAAATATTTTTACAGGAGAATGATAGAGGCAAGAGTAGATATCCTGTAAGCTAGACAATGGAAAAAGATATAGAAGAGAGAAAAGCTTAAAATAGGTAACCAAGATGTGGAAGCAGATAGAAATAAAATCCAAGAGAGGAATATGGGAGACAAGCTAAGAAACGATTAATTAAAACTTTAAGGCGGTTAAGAGATGATGGTTAGAAAAGAGAAAAGGATTAATACAGCAGGGACACAATTTTAAAAAAGAGAAATAAAGGGATGGGATTAATGAAGGGGAATAACATAGAAGAAAAAATAAAAATTGAATGATGGTATAATCAAATTATAAAGTTAACAAGAAATGCATATTTGTTAAATGTAATAGAGATGAGTAATAGCAGCCTATTTGTATTAAAAAGTATGGTATGTAGAACATGGTGAATGACATAAAAATAACCTTATAATTTGAATAAGCAATATGGTGACTGTGAGTTGTAAACTGGTTAAATATAATAGGTAAGATTGATAAAATTATCAATCTTATCTATTTTATCTATGTTAATATTAGTTAAAATTTTATCTATGTTAATATTAGTTAGAAGTAACAAAGTAATAAAGATGACTAATAGTATACAGTAGTCTATTTGTATTAAAAGGTATGATATCCAAAACATGGTTACTGATACATTTTTTTTTATAATGTTGAATAAGTAATAATGGAAGATTTCAACACCATAAAATGTCTGTATTAATATAAGAATTATACAAACTGGTTAAATGTAATAAGGAGGACAGATAATATTTTACGTATACTAAAGATATGAATTTAAAACCAGGATGATTGGCACAAAATTACATATTGAAGTATTGAATAATTAAATAATGTAGGACGACAATTTGTTATAAAAATATGTAATATTGTTAGAATTATATAATTTGGTTGAATTATATAAATATGATGAATATCAATTTGTTTGTAATGAAGGTATAACACCCAGATGCCACACTGTTCACACAATGATGTGTTAATATAAAAAAATAACTTTATTAAAAAAAAAGAGAATTGATCAACTGACAGTGAAATAATTTCTGTTAATCAGAACAATTTATCATAAGCAAGTCTTTTTTAAGATACATATTTGCTTTAATATGCAATTCATAGAACAAAGAAAAAATATTAAAGAATATTTTAAGGAAGAGAAGGACTAGAAACAGCTTTTAAATACAGCCAATAAACCTGGACATTTTGTAATGATTCTTTCCATTGTGATAAATAGTCTATTCATACTATTCATAAGAAAAGAGAGACATGTATCATCAATGCACTACTGTAAGCCCAGAGTAACACTATCTTTCAATTACTGTATAAGGAACAATCTTCTCTGCTATACAAGTGTGAAAAATATTCTGTGTTGTTAATTCATTGATAACATTCCAAATTGTTAGTATATAAGGTTAACCCCATTAACCCTTGCCCTAACACTCACCTATGAACGACTGTTCTTTAAAACTCAATCATTGATTTGCTAGTATTGAATAGACAAATTTTGCATTTCCAACTGATACAAACAACAAATGCCTACATTAATAATAACAACAGCAATAATTAATTATCTGTAAAATACTACACCATTGGAATAATTCTAAATCATTGTTGGTGTTAATAATAATTCAGTATTAAATAATGAAAACAAAATAAATTTTACTGAATGTACTTTATTTTGAGGCATTAGGCATTTCAGTTTCCTTTTACAATATTAGTCAAAAATATTTTTGTTAAAGTCATCTTATTTTATTTTCTTTCAATGAGATAATTTATTAGTATATTTTGGAAATCCTGTAGATATCTATTTAAACTGAAATATATATTTAACATTATTTGTTGATTAGCAAGTTAGCTGAATGACTATTAGGTAAAACTGACTGCTTACTTGAAGTACTACACAAGTGTTTCATCATCAAACACTTCATCATGAAAGAGATAGATCAACCTGGACTTGTATTCTTTAATATTTTCATTGATGACTTGAATTGAAAAGTGGAGGGAATGTTTATGAGATCTGCAAATAATACAGGAAGGAATAAAGCCTAGAAAACAGAATTAGAATTCAAAATAGTATCGGTAGACTACAGAAGTGGATTGTGAATGACAGAATGGAAGTGGCAGAATGTAATGAAAAGGGGGGGGTGCTTCACTTAGGAAAAAGATACCAAGTGCCCATTATAAGATGTGCTATATCTGGCATGAAATGATATTGAAGAAAGGGATCTTGGATTTTGAATTGATTACAAAGTGAATATGAATACTGTGATGTGCTGCTAATAAAGCAAAATCAAATTTAACACTGTACCAAGATATATATGATCTAAATCACAGTGATCAATACTTTCATTCTGTTTGCATTGGTTAGCTTGTTTTTGGTGAGGGGATAAATTTGCAGAAATACACTGTAAGCTTAAGTAATTGTGGTGAAAATACATTGGATGAGATCAGCTCTAAACACAGGGCATTTCTCCTACTCTTTCCCATTAGCTATTGGTGTCTGTATAGAAAAAAAAATAGTTACACTGAGCCAAAAGCAAATATACAAAACTATGCTTACTATGGTCTGCAAGAAAAGCTACCAACAAAGCTAGCCCATTATTACCCATATTTTGTGACAATGATGCTCCAGATTTCAGGCAAGCACACAGGTTCAAATTTATATCTGAAACCTATCACTGAACATATAATGGTCATTTGGTAAATTTATATGTATATATTTAGTTCATCAGTTCACAAGTCTTTTCTTAAATATCTGTACAATTAATCATCTAATGATGCAATAATGTAATAAACTTTTAGAAGAAAAAAGCAGCTGGAAAGAATGAATCCTGATGTTCTTTATAACTAAGTTAGAAATTTCAGTTTAGCCTTTGTCTCATTTTAAAATCTGGCCTTTAATTTTAAATTGCCTCAGAGTTATGCATAAAGTGGTTATTAGCTTTTGTCAAAATCATGCTACAGTATCTTTAAATTAGTTATTCAGAATGGTGACCTTCCTGAAAATGAAAGAAAGGTGTAGAAAAGAAAGAAATGAAAGAAAGATGTGTCAAAAGATACCCAAAAGCATATTCTCTAATGAAATGCACTCTCAATTATGGATATATAATACATTGTTGATCTGGTGAAGTTTTAATTATACCTCATGAGAGCTACTGTATAGATCTACTGTATATATATATATACTGCAAATGTATAATAATGAAGGGTTAAAACAGAGCATTTTCCTTGAAATGTCTTATTTTTCCTTCTAATTTTATGTAACTCCATGCTATTTATTGCCAAGAGACTTATCTGTCTGTTCATCCATGCTTATTATAAAGAAAGGATTAGAAAGGGTCTTCAAAGAAAAATTTATGAAAGAAAAACAGTAAAAAGGTGTAAGTATATAATGAGGGTGTGTTGTGAGCATGTGTGATGAGACATGAACTGTGGGAAAGGAATATGTCCTTCATATTATTATACAAATTGAAAGCATATGAATACTTAATGTTGAGAGAGTTGAGGCAAGTGAAACAGTCCCAAAGTAACTGCAGCACAATTATAGGTGACATAGTATAATTGTACTCTTTATGTCCAAGTGAATTTCATAGTTCATCTTAATCACAAAAATTCTTCCCAACAAGTACACGTACAGTTTTTTTCCTTTTTGACAGATCTTTTTTGCTTCATTTCATGCCTTGACATAATTAATTTAAAAAGCAAACATGCAATTCATATTTCTCTAAGTAATACTCAAGAATTTTAGTTTTTTCTCAATCTTGAAGTCAGTTTTGTTCATCAGTTCATCTTAATCTTGTATTTGCACATTTTACTCATATCTTTGCCTTCTGTTTAATCTTAAAGCCTGCAAGTACAGCAAATATTTTTAATTTTCTCATTAATAATTTGATCATCGTTAAAGAATCTTTCAGCACCCATACCAAATCATTTGCAGAGGTTCTCAACTTGCCTTTTTTTTTAACATCCATTGCTCATTTTGCTTTATATCTCTAGTCAAAACTTAAAGAACCAATGTAGACAAAGGGGAGGACAAATAACAGGCAATCTTATCCTGCTCTGTTGTTTAGCTCACATTTTTGTTAATTGTCCATTAACAATAATGTGTGGTTTCTGTAAGGTATAAATTGATTTCACCCAAAATTTATAAAAATCTTTCCAAAGTTCATATCTTCTAAAACTTTCAACAGAAAAGAAAATTAAATCGTCAAAGCCTTTTTCTGCATAAAAAGAAATAATGCTGCTTGCTTTTCATTATGCTGTTCTAAATATTATATAATATCCAATATTATTCTGATGTGATCTTTTGTCCATTATCTTCATTTTAAACAAAGTCCTAAAAACTTGCTTTAGACTTCATGTAATTCAACTTCCATTCTAAAGAATTTGCCACATTCCTCAACCAAATCAAGATTAGCATACAAGATTTGCTTGAAGTGGAGTTAACATATTACACAATTCCATTTTCTGATCCTATGGAACTAAATTTGTCTCCCAAATTCTAACAAGTAAAATATTGAATGCCGTTTTTTCCTCATATAAGCCATTTGTAAACAAATTAGGTTTTGTTTTAATTATTTTACATAATGTAACATTTTCTTTCTTTTTTGAGGAACATTTGCTCCATATCGCCTGTTAGATATTTGTTACCACTAGATATGGCAGTAATTTAGAAAAGTCAATGCCTATAGCACCTAATTCAGGTTCATCTTTTTCAAAGACCTTTTGAAACAATTCTGGTTTTAAGGCAATCTTTTCTATAGTTTCCATTTGGATTTCTGCCAAATATCCTTTCAATTGTTATGAACATTCCTTAGCATTTTGAACAGAATTCAGTCTAAATATATTCTTTTGAAAAGTAAAGATTACTTTTCATTTTTGGGAATTAATGTGTCCCCATCAAATGAAATATTTTTAATATCTCAGTCAAAAAAAAAAAAAGGTTGATGTACAGTGCCAATCTGGTGTAAAGGTTAAACACCAGGCTAGAAACCAGGAAAATGTGAGTTTTAGTCCTACCATAGGCATAAAAGCTGGCTGAGTGACTTTGGGCCATCACCCTTTCTTAGCCCAATCCACCTCACATTTTTTTATTATGTAAAAATAGGAGGAAGGAGAAATATTATGTGTGTTCACTGTTTTGAGTTATTTATAAAACTAATAAAGGCAGGGTACATATAAATTAAAAAAAATACATACAATTTTAACAGGATCTTCTTTTAAGTTAATTACATATGCATTATCAGTCCTTAATCAACTATTTAAATAGTTGATCTTTTGTGTTTTTCCTCACAAAATGAACTAAAACATCCCTTGGAATATTTCTTATTATGACAAAATGTGAATTTATGTGATAAATGATGGCAACAGTGACAGATCAGATGGAATGAAGCAAAGAGTCTCATACTGCCTTGGCTTGGGTGAAGAGTGATCAGTTGAATTAAATTGAATTAAAGATAACCAGTGTTAATCCATAACTAGAAAACAACATTTGTGAATTCAAACAGGATTTATAAAAATAAGTCCCTCTATCTATTTTTTTCTTATTTCCTTATTCCATATCATAGCATTATGAACTCACTCTTCACTTGCAAATGTGTTCAAGTTCCTTGTTGTCTGGATGTAGCTTTTATTATTTTATTGCTTTGAAAAATGATGACAAAAAAGGAACAGAGCAAAAACAAAACACACAGATAAAAATACTGTGTGTTTTAAAAGAAATTAAAAATACAACAATGGAAAAAAGAATAAAAGATGTAAAGTAGCATTTTAACAATAAATTGTTACAATTCTACATATGTTATCTAATGCAGTTATATATACATAACTAATATATTTTAACCTACTGTTAAAGGGAACTGAGATTTTATTTACATTGTTTGTCTAATTCAAAGTACTAGGTATTCAGTTCATTATCCTATTATCCTCTGAAATATTTAGTTTTTGTTACAAAATTATGTTTATATAATCCAGTACATTCTCCCAAGTTAGTAAGTCATTGTAAAAACATGCATTAAAGAAACATTATCCTTATATCTCCAACAAAATGCCTTTTTTGACAGTCCTTTCTTATACAAACCTAACATAATATATTCTAAACATTATTTTTGGTTGTATAAATTATATTTTGATGTTAATTGATATTTGTTACTGAAGTTCTCTCCAATTCTCCAATTCTCTAAGCAAAATAGGAATACCAATTCTTTATTTAGCTTCTGCTTTATTTAAAATTTATTTGTCAGTAACAAATATCTATAGAAACTAAGAATAAAGTTAAGGTTAGAAGAGTGGGGGTTTTTTAGGATTTAAGAAATTTTTCTAGTATTTGAGATGTCTCAGAAACTGAAAACACTATTGGTTCAAACAAATGCTGTAATTATAAATATTGGCATTAGGTTATATCTGATAGACTATCTCTTATTGCAGAATATGCTAAACATTAATTTCATCATCTATCAGTTGGTCCAAAGTCAATTGGTCCATACAATTTTTCCATATCATTTTTTCCCAATTCCTGCAGTTGGGTTTCCTCATAAAGTTTTTAATGAGAAATTCCATTTCATTTTCCCCAACTGATCGAACTGATTCCAGAAATAGGAGAGATTTAGTATGTTTAGATCCTAATACTGTCCATCGAAGCAAAGGTGCTATATGCATACGGTACATTCCAAAATTCCCAAATTAGGAAATTCATTGCTGGGCTCCAGTATTTAATACTTGAGAATAGCTAAAATGGTAATATACATCTAGATTCAGGAACCCAAATCCTTCCTCATTAACTGGTAATTGCATTTTCTATAAAATATTCTTTTGCAATTAAAGAACACCATAAACATTTTCTAAACAAATAATTTATTGAGGAATTTGTTCTTGCTGTAGTCATTCTACAATATTTAGGAAATCAGTAAATTATGTTTATTAAGAATGTTACATTCTTAACAAATGGACAATAAAAGCAGGCTTAAATTTTATATCACACAAAATCTTTAAAAGATACTCTATAAAAAAATAAGAATGAACATAGCAGCAATACTATGCTAAATACCTTTGGGCTATTATATTTGAGTGGGCAGTCATAGGAGAAAATAGGTTGTATATGATTGTATTCCAATCCAGCACACTGCAGGTAATTTTAATGGAGTTCTTAATAACCTGGCATGATACCCAGTCAGATGTAGCACATTTAAACCCTGTCCTTATAGCTATGTCGGAACTGTTGACACTGCATGTCAGTAATGGAAAATTGCCACTGCACCAAACAAACATCTTCATTATATGGAATCAAATTGTTAATCTACAGCCAAATACAACTTGAAGCAGAAAAAGAGTTTAGATTGCACCCATCTGTATACTATCACTCCAGGTGGCAGGTCGTTCTTCAGAATTAGAGATTGAATCAGTCTTTCCATCATCACGAAGGCCTTCTCCACAATGAGTGCCTGTCAATCCAATATTTTACTTTCAGCCCTGGGAGAATTGCACAGAATTGTAATGAAATTTAGTTGCTACATGTGTACCAAAGTGATCTGTCTCACAGAGAACAAAGAGGAATGAGAGAATATATGGGTTTAAGTCTATAGTAAAATAGTTTCAGGTAAAGGTTAGCATCTTGATCTGTTCAGAAAGCATGTCAAAGTATTTAGTTGTTTAATTCAAATATGGACCAATATTCTTACTAGCATCAAAAAAGAATAAAAAGAGAATGGGGGGAAAAACTCTGATTTACTTCAGTATCCACTTGAAGGCAATTTTCCTGTTAATTTTAAATATAGCCTTTTTACATAGCTATTTTCCTTCAATTGTAATCTAATTTTGGATATAGGATACAATGTGGAAAAAATAAACATAGTTCTCCTATTTTTAGCTACTTTTTCTGGGTCAATAGAAAACATTTAAGAATCTCTCCAGGACTTCCATTTTCTTGAGAACCAACAGAGTGCATGTAATTCTGTAATTCTTATGTGTGCAAAATAATGGACTGCAACTTGTATATTGATCTATTCAGAACTGTTGACATACTCTACAATATGCTCTTCCAGTAAACCTTGTATTCATCTCACAGAGAATTCTATACTTTTCTTGCTATTCATTACATTCATTCATTCTTCTTTCTTTGCTATATCTATACTGTACATATTTAAATATAACACCTTGTAAAATAGCTTATAACCTTTCAAATAAAAACTAAGAGAAATGTAATCTAATGTAGCATGTACAATCTATTACAGCTTGTACCCCTGAATTGTCTTTGACAAATGAAGTATAATTCTGATTTCCTAATCAGAAATATCCTAATCCTGATTTTTTAAATTTATTTATCAAATATAAGTACCATCATCTAACTATCAGATTGACTCAAGGCAGTTTACAACTAAAATCATAAAAATACATAAAAATACAACACATCACTAAAAAGGGACCCAGTGAAAAAGATTGAATAAGTTAAAAATTAAAAAGGTGGGAGGTACACTTTCAGAGTCAACCAAGCCCAGCATTGCATGCCACTCTGTGAGCCCCATAGGAGGAGTTAGCAGAACCAGGTCTTCTGAAAGACCATAAGAGCGACAGTCAGGGAGAGAACAATAGCAGAGAAGGTTCTCTTCCTGGACAGCACCCGTTAGTTTATTTTTAACTGATGCAGTCTGTAACATGCTTTCTCTGACTGACCAGGTCAATGGGTTGATGTGATGGGCGTAAGATGGTTCATTAGGTAACATCACCCCATGCCATGTAGGACTTTAAAGATAGCAATAAACACCTCAATTTAGGCTAGAAGCAAATAGACACCCGTTGCAGCTCATTACATGTGCCATCTTTGGAACATCCAAAATTGGTTGTGTGGCCACATTCTGCACAAGCTGTAGCTTCCAGATATTCTTCAATGGCCTCCACATGTAGAGTACATTGCAGTAGTCCACACAGGAGATAACTAGGGCATGAGTGACCAAAACAAGGGCTCCTGATCAAGGAAGGAACATATCTAGTACAAAATACAAAGTTGAGTAAAGACTCTCCTAGCCACAACTCTTGAGCAGGAATACTGAGTACTGAGTCTAAGAAGAGCCCCCAATTTACATAACAGATCTGTCTGGGAAAGTGCAAGCCCATCTAAGACCAAAGATGATAAACTCCCAAATACAAAGTTCCACCCACCCTCAGCCAGTCCCTCTTACCGGGGTTTAGCTGAAGCCAGTTGTTCCCTATCCAGATGCCCACAGTGTTTAGGCACCATGAAAGAACATTCACAGCATCAATACAATACAATAGTACTGAGTCTTGCAGCTTTCCACAAAAAAAGGGGTCATGGGTGTATTTCTTGCTCCCCATCAACATCATTTAGACTGACATCAGCGGAAGGAGTTGAACCAGCCCAAAACTGTGTCCTTCACCCCCAATGTCCTGAATCCTGCCAGTATACCATGTATATCATGTATCAAAAGTTGCCTAGAGGTCAAGAAGAACAAAGATCCCAGTGCATAACCCTATTCTGTATCCACTAAAGATCTTTTAAAAGTGTGACCATTATTTATGATGCTTAGAGATTTGCAGCTATTCAGACCTAAACAGAAAAGATGCTTTGGAGGGGAAGTAGTCATTATTTAAAGAATATGTCATTTTCCTGGGTTCATGCAGTACTGTAAAGCTCCAGAAACATACACAGTTCAGAAAAAGAGACAGCTCCTTAATTCAAATGCATATTTTCATGCTGCTACCATGAGAACTCAAGAAAAGTCCCAGCTTCTTTAAAGAGTTGCAGTATGTGCAGTTATGCCTAATCCTCTTCAAAGTATCTTTTCTTCTTTGAATCCAAATAGTTTCTCACCATTAATGATATTGAAAGAGAGAAACTACACAAATAGTTTATATATTAGAAAAGCTATATTCTGTTCTTCTCATAGAATTCATTTGATGTATCCCCCAACATGAATTAGTAAACAATAAAATGTTAAAAATAAGTGAAGTTCAGCTCCTGGTGACTTCGTGGATATATCTAAATTGTATTCTTTGTTACAACATTAAAGTATCTCTGTCATTATCGTAACCCTAATATCTACAGTAAATCTCAGCCAGATTTTTCTTGCTTGTCTAGTATATAGCTTTCTTTCCAGGAAGTTTCCCATATTAATACTAGCCAGAGCCAACATCGCTTAACTTCATATACTTTGCTACAGTTTCCTTTCATTACCAAATGAACACTTTCTTCACTAAATGATGGATCATTTAAGTACACAGCATCCATTAATTGATGCAAAACAGTCCTGATCCCCAGACAGTATGTCCCAGATTAGTTAAATATATTCAAACACTTCAAACAAGAAAATCATGTCACAGGCCAACAAGTGAACAAGTAGGTGATTCTAAAATGCCTGCATGCCTATTAAAATTGAATAAGATACTGGGGGAAAAATGAGGATGCCATCACTTGGTTTCTCTTTTGTTTTATTTCATACTATTAAGAACACATGACACAATGACCTTCTGATGTATGTTTATTCCTACACATTATAATAGCCAATTATTGTAAAGGGGGAAGCTAGAAATGCACTGTGCAATGATATCACATTATTTTATAATGTAAGGGCCCTATTTAAAAATCTTCTAATCTAGCATCTGTTCCAAGAATAGCAAGTTATTTTGTTTGTTTGTTTTTAGATTTTATTTTTTTCCTGGTTAAGAATTGGGCATAAGGGAATAGCTTTTTATATCTTCAGAGGATTTGTCATCAAGCATGGAAGTTCCAAGTAATTATAAACAATGGTAGATATTTATTTTTCTTTAACATTTTTTAGGTCTGGTTCAAACAATCAAGCAAAGTTTCTCAGCTGATATCAGTTATTGTTTTAGAACTTAAACTGCTTCCTCTGATTTCAAATACTAGGATTTTAGTCACATCTACAAAGATATTTCCTTCATCCCATGAAGGATGGGATGAAAGTTTAGGTCTGTTATTATTAAACATGCAGCAGACAAAAAATCTGCAGTTCCAAGAACAAATATGCATTTGTATCAGCACTTGTGCAATATAAATGATTGATCAGTAAAATAAGATTAAAATAAAAACCAAATCCTTGGCAAATATATTCATATTGGATCTTTCAGATGCTATATTTTAACATACCCACTATCAGGTCTCCATTATACCTATTAAATCATTTCTAAATTGAAAAGAGTTCAGTTTCATCTGCTTTATTTCTCATTCCTTGTTAGTGCATGGATAATGAAGGTTCTGAACCTTATGAACCAATTTTGTCTTTTATTTTTATTTAGTATTCTAAAACAACATATTACAGCTTTCTCCTATTCCTTTAGGAAGAATAAGTCTTCTCTTCATGGTTTTGTTTTCTTCCTGCAAAAGTCAGTTTATAGTAGTTATCTTCAAGTTCAATTAACGAAGTATATTTTTATTAGACCTTATGAGATATAATTCATGCTGTGTCATCAGTTTATTAATTCAGACATCAAAATTGTCTAATAAACTCCATTCATAATATCAAATATACAACTGCAGTATGAGTCTTTGTTCATTTCTAACTTTCTTCCATAGAATGAAGGAATGGATGAGAGGACCAGATAAATTCCTAAATTCTGGTTTTGCTTTCTAGATTTTATGATATTCTAGTTTTACTTATACTAAGCTATATTATTAAGGAAAAGGATGCACATGTTAAATCTGAGTTATTGGAAAAAATGGCTATAATATTCTGCTTGATCAATATGGAAAATATGTGAACAAAGACACTAAAGATTACATTGAATTATTTTGGTGCTCATTGCAGGTAGCATATTTCAATGAATTAATTTATCAATTCTACAATTGGTTCCTTAATCAAACTGTTCAGGCTTCTCTGACTGTATCCTTGTAGGGCACCATTTCAGTTCTTCTGACTCGCACTAACCATTCTTCTTCTGTTTTCCAAGAAAACAATATGTATAAAAACTTCTTTGTGTCACAGGAACCAGAAATTATCTCTGGTTATCTAGAAATATTTCTTCCTTTGATTGCTTTTGTCATGGAAAGATGCTTCATCTATCAACTTCTGTGTACAGCCTCCATTTTTTATTTGATAAAACAGTCCTTCTCACGAAGTGTAGCCTCTCATTGCTCCAGTTCACTAACTTTTTCTACAAGTATATCAATAGATGTTGGCAGTTGCTGAAAATAAATTCCAGGTTGGTTTTAGGCAAGAAAACAAACAGGTCAAAAGCATTGCATATCATGACTACAGACTCTTGACCATTCATCTTTACTGCCATTCCTTAAAGCACTAATGGGAATGGAGTTTGCATTTCATATTTGCATTTCATATTCCTAGTCAGCCAAGTGCATAGTGTTGATTTAGAACAGGGGTGTTGCACTCATGTCATCACAGGAGCATCATGTGATGTATCAGGACATTTTTCCCTTCGCTAAACAAGGTGTGGACATGGCCAGCACGTAATGTATCCAGCCCGCAAGTCAGGAGTTTGACAGCTCTGATTTAGAAGGAAAATGTTTTTTGGATTTTTCCTCTAATTTCTATTGATAACTTGGTGTTTGATGCTCTAGGTCACTTGCTTAGAAGTATACCTATATGTTAAGATATGAAACAAAGTAAATCTGAAAAATTTTATAAATACACTATCTTGATAGCTATAGTAAAGTAAGAGTTAACTTTACACCATTATCTCTGATACGTCTTTTTTTTTTGCTAGAATAAGTAATAATATTAAGCCATTTCTGCAATATGCTGACTATACAGAAAAGCAAAGAGTACACAGAGAACTGTGATTTCTACTACTGTATAAGTAAATGTCAGCCTTGTTACATGTATTTACTGATTTTCTTAATGAAAACGTCAGCATAACCCTGGCATTTTCCTCTTTTCATTAAATTCTTGCAACACCCCCCCCCCCCATTTTGATCTGCTAGCTGACCTTTGCATGTACTTGACAGTTTGCCAAGGGAGCTTTTCACATCTCTAATGCTATTCTGTAATGATGGTAGTTTGCTGTCAGATTCAGATCAGATGTCACAGAAATAGTTCAAGGATCATGCTTAGTAAAGTTATCTTATGCATGTGGATGCTAATGTTATATAAAAGAAAAAATCCATTACAGATATGCACTGGAAAAAAGTTAGATGGAAAGATAATGGATATGGATATGGAAAGAATGCATATATTAATTGGACACCAAGTGTTGCTTCCAAAGTATGTTTAAAATATCAGTCTAAAATCCATTTCTTAAATAATATTCAAACGGAGAATGGACATATATTCCACCCTCTGAAGCTTTATTATCGTTAATGTAAAGTTAGCCTCATCCCTGCTAATCTGGAAAATCTTGAAAACATATGTTTTTTTCCAACAATCTTGAGAATCTCATGGGGAACCTGACAGATTCTCCCTCAGTCTTCATTTTTATTTATATTAAATGTTTGTAATGGTTGTTGTATTGTTTTTAATTGTCTATTAATTGTTTGCCACGTAGAATCACATTTAATGAGATGGGTAACTATATATATATGCTAAATCGATAAATAAGAATATAGGATTTTTTCTTCTTCTTCAGTGATGCAGCTATTGGATTTGAAAGATCCATTATTAAGATATTTCAAAATCCGTTTTCTCTCAGTCTACAATGTTAACCAATTTTCTGTTACTCTAATTTCCAAGAATTATAAACTGGAAAAAATATATATTTGTAATTGTTTATAATTGGAAGCACCTTGCAATTATACCAATAATATTTTGATGAAAAAGAAGCTAAAACAGAAACACCACATTTCAAGTTCTTGAATAATTAGGTTAAAGTCTATTTTACTTTTTAAGAATCCAACTCTTTGGATTCGTAACTATCAGCTGGACTATTGGGGAAAATTCCATTACACACATTTGGTTATCTGAAATAAGAATAAATAATGGTAATATTACCAAGTCATTTTTTTAGATACAGAATCTTCATTATCTCTTTAGAGGCATCCACCCACATCATGTTTTCATTTGAGCTAAATGCATTTAGGCTGTACACACTCTGTGAACGTACTGGCTATGAAGCAAATTGCAGTACATCAGCATCTCTGGTGCAGTTCTGCAAGTTTTAAAAGTAATTGAATCAGCATACAAAACATGTTTTCCCTATGCAATAAATCTCATTATAAGCAACCTCTTTCTGACACACACCTCCCAATAATATGCAAATTTCAATTACTTATTTAGTCTGCCTTCTGTTTTTCTATGTGATTTCCATTTTACAATGAAACTTTTAATAAACTTCAGATCTGCTTCTCAACATGGTTATTAGCAATGACCTATGACGGTACAATAATGAAATGTTAAGGGCACTTAGACTAAAAATAAAATTGAGAAAGACTCAGTCTATATTTTCTGATGGAACTATCTAAAATTATTTTCATCCAACAAAAAAAAAATAGAAAAAGCAGCAAACAAAATGAAATAATAAAACTTTAAAAGGCGTAATTCTCCTCATATTATAATCTTATGGATATAGATTTATCAATAGATATACATTTACCCATTGAGTACCTCTCCCAAAAACAGTCAATATTTTCTGCAAACAGTGTTAGTAAATCAGCATTTAAAAAGCAATTTATTGCTTTTAAAATTAAATTATTCTCCTCTCTTTCTCTAAGCTTGAAAGATGTCATATATGTAAATTATCCAGGGTTACTTTAGTCATTTCACTAAAACTGTGTGTGAGGATCATAGTAGGTATATTCAGAATTTCTATTAATTAATAGTTAATATTCATGATGCTTATAAAAAGAGCTGGTACGTGCTTTAAGAGTTTAAAGGTCCCCATATATATATGAGGTGATCCAATGATATACTTTTTTAAAAAAAATAGTGGTAATAGAATGAGAAGACCTCTCATTTTATAAATTGTTAATTGTAGATATCAAATTGTAGGAATAAATGAGAAACTTTCTCAATAAACAGAAGAAACTGGGTCATTTAAAAATCTGTTGAGATAAGTTCTTCTCTATTTGTTCATAAACAATCTTACTTGGACTAATAGTCATTTAGACAGATTTGCAGAAGTTACTAAACAATTAAGGTCAGTATAAACCAAAATTGTGATGGGATCTTGAAGGCTCTCTTCACACTGGGGTCAAACAAATAGCAAATGCAATTATGTTTAAATAAATATAAAGCAATATGCATTAAGACTAAATTCTCTAACTCCACTTTCACATTAATGGATTTTGAGCTCTCTGCATCAACCAGGAAAATGATCTTAAATTCATAGTGGAGAATATTAAAGTTGTTGATTCTGTATGGCTGTAAAAAAGACAATATCCGCATAAGGTATCATTAAAGATAGGTGGATTAAAAAATAAAACTATTAATATTTGAAGTAGTCTGTACAGTTCTGGTTATCACAGTTAAATAAAGTTATAAGATAGCTGGAAAAGTCAGAAGAGGACAAGCAAACTCATTAGACATGTATAGATCTTCCTGTGAGAAAAGATTAAAATGCTTGTACTTCTTTAGTTTTTGGGGAAAGAAAGTTATTGAGTGAGATACAATTGAAAGGAGTAAACTCATGCCTGGCATGGAAAAAAATGAAAAAGGGTTCCCTCTCCTTTTTAAAATACTAGGACTAAAGACCACGTAAGTAAGCTGGTAGGAAAAAAACTGATTTAAAAATAACCAGTTCTTCGTTCAATGTGTGATTAACTAGTGAAATTCATTATCAGAAGATGCAGTGGTGGTCATCAACTTATATGGTCTTGAAATTTCAACATGACCTTTAAGATGGATAATATATCTCTAAATACTGGTTGTAGGGAAGGGAAGATACTATTTTAGTTTCAGTGTATTACATCATAGAATTGTAAATGTTGCAAAAAGATAACATTACAGTTCAAAGAATGATATAATCTGCTGCACTCCAAAATATGACAAAATCCTGAAAGAAGAATGGTCAAGATAAACTATTAAGGTCTCTTGCAGATCATTTAAATAATAATGTTATCATCACAAGGTATACCTTCCATACACTAGAACCAGAAATACATAGATGCATCATAAAATACAGAAGGAGGCTAGCAGCTTGGCTGTATTTAATTTTGTTTATTGTCTAGAATAGATTTAATGCATGTTGAAAATTTCTCATATCTGCCATTGAGAAGGACAGCAGCAATGAAATGCAGTCAAAATACTATCATGAGTCACATTTGAAGGTAACATTAAATTAGATGAAATATACAAGAAGCTTTATGCAGATGATGCAAAATGAAACAATGCAGCAATGACTTTAAGTGCTATGAACTATTGCATTTTCAGCTATTTAATCTGTAAAACAAAATCTTTGATAAAGATTTTCAGAATCTAAACGTTAAGAGGACTGGAAGTGAATGATTATATCTATAGCTATATCCTTTCTTTATGTATATGTAAATATAGCAATAATTCTGTATAGTGCAGATATAATAATTTAATACCATAATGTAATGTAACCTATTTTTAAAAAAAAATCTGCAGCAGGATCATTTTAACTAGAACCTGAACATTAATTTTCAAATAATCTATCACTGGAGATATTTTCCAGAAATATGCAGTATATCTGAACCATGCTTACAATCTTAGTGATTCCATTGAGAGAATACCAAAAGAAGGAACTAAAAACATTTTTTTAAAATGAAATTGGAAAAAATACATGAGTTTATTTGTTAATAAACCCAATTAAAATTCAGCATTTTAAAAGACTGCCATAACTTTGGTCAATCTGTTACCATTATTGGCTTCCTTATTTGGAGTAACTCTTTGGAGTTACCTGCTATGATATTATGCTACTACTTTTTAAATATATACAATATATTTACAATATATATAATTATTTTAAAATACTATTTTAAATATGAGAGATAAGTAAATAAAGATCAGTCACAGGCACCAAAACACATCTAAAATACCATATATATAATAATACTAATAATACTAATTATATTATAATAATACTAATTATAATAATACTAATTATTCCAATTCATCCTTAGAAATTTATATTATAATACAATATTAAATATCTATTTTAGTCCAAATTGACAGATCTCCGTTGAGCTTTAAACTTAAAAGTGGTTGGTCAATATTCTTCAAATCTTTAGATACCAATTAAAAATTTAGCACACGACTATTATAGAATTTGTTCGGTAGACTGGATAACAAAAAATATATTCTTTTCCTGAAAGATACTTATGTCTCCAAGAATCGAAGAATGATGACAAATAGTCCAATACTTTTAAAGGGAGCATTCTAACATTTCTTTTTGAAGTAAATGACTTGTCTTGTAAAAAAGAGAAAACCTCCATCCATATTCATAAATCATAAAATATCTTCCTTTGTAATTTCAGCAAGAAGTGCTGAATTTACTAATTTCAACCATAACAGAGAATTTTGTTTCAATGGGGCATAGACCGAAGCAATTGAAGCAATTGTTACATTTCTCAATTCAGTCTAAAAATTTAGTATTATGAATCTTTCTTCTTCATCCTACTGCACAACATTTTGAATTGGAAATGTCAACAACTGAACTAATGCAGTCTGCTAGTGTGCTTAGTTATAATTTGTACAAAAGAAAATTTATAATTGTTGAAATAACAGCTATTAATTCTGTGCTATTATAGAAGGGAGTGGTTGAACTTCACACCCTTTGGAGTGAAATGCCAGTATCCTTGGTCCAAAAGGAATAGTGGAGCAAAAATCATAGTTGATTACATTTTAATTTAAATTAAAACAAATCAATTAAACAAACATGAATTGAATCCCTTTTCTATTACACTAATATTTGTAATATAGCAGCAATTTTTGCATTGACAGTCAAGGGGGCTTTAGGAAGCTGGGAAGATCAGGTTTTGATCCTCTAAACAAAACCAATGTTTTAACACAAATACAATATACCATCCAGATGTCATAAAGAAGTTATGAAAAATTAGTATTTATAAGAATAACTGTCATTTTAAAAAATCTATACTTTTTTTCATCTACATATTATCTAAAGCCAGATCTTTGATTTTGAATAATGCAAAATGGTGTGGACATTTTAAAAAAAAACAAGTTGGTAAAATAAATATTATTCTGAAAATACAGAAATATGTATAAGGTAACTGGTAAAGAAGAAACACATTCAAATTTCAGATTAGAAGTGATAGAAAGGAAAAGAATCTGAAAATTCATTTTATTTTATTCTGTTCCAAGATAGAAATTGATGAGCATAAAATTAAAGTAACCTTGAATTGTAAAATATTAGGGATTATTCCATATTATTAATAGGGAAATGCAAATAACATAGTTTTGTTAGAAAATAATCCATCTTTAAAACATACTATTTTATAAAATTTAATATTTCTTTAGATAAATTAAGAATGTAGTTAATTTCTTTCTGATTTTATCCATCAATATCTATTCATAGATTGGGAAAAAAATACTCCTTTCCCAAAATTTTAGATTTGGAATAATATATTTCAAATATATTGAAATTTGGATTCTAAGGATTTATAATACATAGTAGCATTACATAATAGTAAATTGGACTTTCAGTACTTTTTCATGAAGTCATAGCTGCCATAATATTAAAACGAATTTCTATGAGGCCACTTAGATCTTCCATGCAAAATTTTGTTAAAATACAAATAAAGAGGAATCTTTCCAACTCTCAAACTGGCATTGTAAGTTGGTTTTTTTCATTTCTTTTAAGGTGCTCTCATACAACATACAATTGCTATTTCTTAAAAGATTTCCTTCAAACATACACCAATCTAGACATAGCATTGATTGTTAAGAAGTATGTTATGGGGAAAGTGAAGCTTCTGTAATTAGGGAAGAAAATGGAAGCACAGTCTAAAACTCTTTAAGAAAACATTATTACAAAGCTGTTGGACAATATTTCTTGAAAATCACAGGAGGGAGGCTTTCCTTCTGGATCTAAAAATAGCATCGTGGCATATATTTGAATGTTTATCATGGTGCTCTTAGTGAGAAAAGCATTATGAAATGGCCATGCAGAGTAGGATAGGCCACCGAGGAGCAAGGAGCTGGTGGTTGAATATTCATGAACTGCAGTCTGACTGAAATTGGAAATTGCTCAGCTGCCTGACTAACTCTTATAGGGGCATTTGTGTGTTTCTTCCCTGTGGATTTGCTCATTGTTCTATCATTAAGTCCCTTTAAATAGAAAAGGTCCATGGAGAGAGAATCCTTGATAAACTAATTGAGCAAGCCAAACAGAATCCAAGACAAGAGCAGCCAATACAATTAGCTCCTCAAAGAAACTCTGCACTTAAGTTCTAGGGTCGGCTTGAGAGAGGCTGCAGTTTTAAGTAGATCAGAACAGAGTCTATTTATTATCTTTTGGATTGCACTGCAAAGTTCTTCAAAGTTTTATGATCAAGGTCTTAGTAAAAACATGATAACTACAAGAGGAAATGTGAACAGAAATGCATGTTTAGACGAAAATGATAACAGTTTAAATCAATTTATATATAATTAGTGATTATTTGTACTGTGTGAAAATACATTTGCATTTAAAAGCCCTCATTTTGAATAGTATGCAACAGTATGCAATGAATACATAATTGTGCCTCTTAAAACTCCCAGGTTTCTTTTCCTGACATTGTTTTTTAATTAGGAAAATGTAAAAGAATATTAGAATGCTACAAAGATAATTTTAATTCTATAGCATTATATTTATTTCTAATAATTGGAATTCTTATAAATTAAAAATAATATGTGACTGTTTTGTCACATATACCTAAACTAGGCTCACATATGCAGAAAATGAGAAAGATAAGGAAGGATCTTTCCAAGAAACTTTTGAAGCTTTTGAAATAGAGTCCTGTACTGTTGGGAATGCACAGATGCAGACATGATATCTATATTGACATTGCATCATTTAAATGCATAGTGTGCATTTTTTAAAAGTAGACCTAAATTGTCTTAATGTCCACCACTGAATGTTAAACTGTACTATAGCCAGGTTGTATTCTAGACAGCACTCACTCACAGCAACCCTATGAGATGAAAGAGAGTGACTGGCCCCAATCATCCAGCTGGCTTTCATGCCTAAGGGAGGTCTAAAAATTATACACTCCTAGTTTCTAGGCCAGCAGCTTAAACACCCTACCAAACTGTTCTTGTAGGCCAGGGCTGTCAAACTCCCAACCCACAGGCTGGATAGGTCAAGCGTTGGCCATGCCTGGTTTAGCGAAAGGGAAAAAAGTCCCGACATGTCACATGACACCACTGTGATGACTTGAGTTTGACACCCCTGTTGTAGACCAAATTGCAATGGACCAACCAAGATGACAAGGATATAGGTGGCCAAGATCCTGGTCCCTGAGTGGCTACAAAGGGCATAGCAAAAATAATTATATGAAAGACATCATGGCCAAGTCCTTCATGTACTATTCAATATAAGCTATGAGTCCAGAGGATTTTATAATCAGCTTTCAAATCCACAGCTGCTTCATTTTAGGATTCAGTTTAATCCTGCTTTTCACTGCCAAACTTTATGTCAGAACCTCTATTCAGTCTTCTTCCCAGCCTCCTGAGATATAGCTATATAAGTGGGTATAATTAGTATAATCATGATGCCTTGCCCTGTGCCAGTGCTGGGCTGCAACCAGTTTAACAACCAGTTCTGTGAGTGCACCCTTTGCACACAACATTCAAAAAACACCAGTTTGAACTATACAGCTTACCTTGTAGGGCAGCCCTGTTAAGTAGAACAGCTGAGCTACAGAAATGCACTGTGCCGCACAAATCAGCTCAGCTGAAAAAGACGGAAATATAGGACAGGTTAGGACAGGAGTGGGTGGGTGGGGCCAGCTGATCATCGGAACTACCAGTTAGCTAGAACCAGTCTGAACCGGCAGCAGCCTATGACTGCCCTGTGCCAGTAGATAGCCTATTTCAGTAGTTCACAAAGATGAAACATGGGGGTTGGGAGCAAATCCTGTATCATCCCATAATGGAATTCCTAAGACAATTAAGACAAGTTAGGTCTACCATTGGCATAGAGTGAGGTATTATGATTACATTAATTGTACCCACTTATATAATGCCCACTTCTTCTATCAAAATTAAGTGCTCAGGAAAGTCAAGAAACATTTCAAGTAATAATACTATGGTTAATACAACTAAAGGCCTCTGAAATCTCAAGTAGGACAAGGAGAATTACATTTCCCTTATTTTTATCCCAGTCATTGATACAGAAAGCCAATGTGGTTTTTGCCCAATCCTGTCTCAAAAGAATTCAGATAATCTGTTTCAACCCATTTTTTTTAATATAGTTGTAGACCAACCCCCTTTTCAACTCCTTTTACTTCTTTTGTCTTTCTTTCTCTCTTTTTTTTTCAGATTGGAGACTGGTTGATAATTTTTTAGAATTATGAATCAAGAGCTATTTTTTTAAGGAGTCACAAGAATTCCTGTTTCAAGAAAGACAGAAGCGATACTTCCTAAACTGAGATTGAAGATTAATGAGATTTGTTCTTATGCACTACATCCTGCTAAAACCATCAATGAAACAACCGTGCACATGTAGTGTTTTGGATAGTAATCTTTTCTTGGAGATGCTGGCACATTTATGTTTGTGGTTGAGATTGCACAAATCAATGAGCCACTAAACCTAAAATTACATATGCCCCTAAATTATCCTCAGATTATGAAGGATTTAAGTGTTCTCAGACCATGAAATAATTTTGATATGTGGATCATTCTATATGGGAAGGTTTATAATGTATTTCACATTTTAAATCATTGTTTGTTTCAATCATAATTTCATCTAGGGGCCTGATTCATAAATAATGCTAAAACATATGATGGGTTAGTTTGATGTGCAAATCAAACCCAACCAGTATGCTTCTATTATTATTATTATTATTATTATTATTATTTTGTAAAAAAGGTTAGTTCTTTTTACTACATTCGCATGAACATCAAATATTTCTCAGTCCTGCTTATTTCTTTATTCTTTATTCTCTTACCTTGTCTATGGTTATTCTGCTTTATTTACATGACATGACAAACACATTCTTTTTTTTTATTTTTCATTACTATGTTTGTCTTTGTCATTCTTGGTTACCAATTCCTAAAACATCAGAGACTATTGACCAGGAACCAGACCATACGCTATGTGTGAACATATGATCAACCAGTAGCACGGACTGGCATTTCAGATAGCAGTTCCACAATGCTATGCATTAGGACAGCTGATTTAAATATATTTCATATAAAAAGGTGTTTCTATAACATTGAAAATATCAGTTGAAAATCATAATCTGATACTCAGTAAATTAATAGCACTGGAATTAATTAGTAGAACCTAGAAAGTAATTTAATAGGAACTGCCTGCCACATATCAATGATTTTGCCCTATTAACCATATAAAATGAGTGATACATAGGTAATATTACAATTTACTAAAGCCATTTTTATATGATATACTCATTATACGTATTCAGGAAATTCAGAGAAAGGCATACTATAATGACAAAAAGAAGAGCCTTCTTCATGTTAATTATTGGCAATTATCCTGCATCAATTAGTTATGAAACCATAATTGCCCTCTCCAGAAAAACAAAATAATGTATACTGATTAAAAAGGGAAAAAAAATACAGCAATCTGTCAGCATTATTATTTAGGTTGTCTTTCTGTTATATCTTACTAGTTACTGACAGACACGCAGACAAGATAGAAATATGATAGATGATAGATAGATAGATAGATAGATAGATAGATAGATAGATAGATAGATAGATAGATAGATAGATAGATA
>JANHFL010006339.1:38149-49238 GCA_032468155.1 Oxyrhabdium leporinum | reverse complement strand
GGATTTGAACTGCTAGATTGAATCAGCAGAAGTGGCCTGCAGTTCAACACTCTAACCACTGCGCCACCTAGGCTCTTTATCTTTAGCCGTCTCTTTATCAAAATATTTTGTGGAAAAGAAGTAAGGATAGCGTGAAGTATAGATGCATGTGAATAGAATGGATATATAACTTAGTCTTACTACCACTAGACAGGAAAATGCCAGGAAGGAAGTACAATAACAGCTGAAAAAGATCATTGTTTAGAATATAACTTGGGAGATTTAAGGACCAGCAACCATTACAAATACATTTCACTGTGTTTGAAATGATTTCATTTTTTGTAGGGATTCACAACTATATTTCTCTAGAAAAGACATTCCTTTAAAAATATTCTCCAAGTCCAGAGGAGAGCTGAAGAATTTCTCTGGCCTCACATGAAGGCCAGACCATCAGAAGGAGATCTGCTTTTAAAAATGCTCAGTATAACATCATAGATATTTATTCCTAACAACTGAGTAGAAGAATGATGATTTGTCTCAGTATTTGACAATAGACTGCCCACATAATCAAGGCCTAGTTTGTTTTTGCTTCGGAAAGGAGCCTAAATTCATACTTACCTTTTGAATTCTGTAAAAAATATTTAAATCTATAGAATTAAAATTTTATGTGAGACATAATAGGGCAGGGGTGTCAAACTTGCAACCCATGGGTTGAATGTGTCCTGCACTGGCCCATACCTGGTTTAGCAAAGGGGGGAGAAAAGTTGCGATACGTCATGTGACAACAACGTGTCACGAGTTTGACACCCCTGTATTAGGGCTTTTAAAAGCAGTCTGATATATTTAACACACTCCAAATATATGTCCAAAGGTAATAAATTATTTTATTGAAGTAACTGCAGTTCTTTGAATTTTAGGTGGTTCACACTTACTCAGGTCACCGGACAGATATCGTTTTTATATTACCATTTGGGGATCATGTTATCTCTGTAGATAATGAGAGCATTCTTATTATTTGGGATGTGCAGTCAGAAGGTAAGACTAGTCTGTTTAATAACTACTGGGGAAAAAATAAAAAAGTGGGTATTTGTGATGGACATGGACTAATGCTGTTCTTTGTTCTGCAGAAGAATACTTGCAGCTGGATTTTGTTAAGACTGTATTTGCCATTTCGGCAGTTTTACACCCACATACTTACATGAATAAAATACTTCTTGGTAGTGAACAAGGACCTTTACAATTGTGGAATGTGAAATCCAAGTAAGAACTCTTTAGAGACTTAAATCATTTGATATTACTTAGCTCTTATATTTTAAAATATGGAACTGAATGAGTACAGAGGCCTGGTGGAGTTAATGGAAATTAAACAGTACTAGAAGCTAAACAAGATCATTTCTTACTATAACAAGGATGGGGGCATCTTCTAGAAATTCTAGGGGCATTGACCCCCTAGAATTAAAAAAAAAAAATCCCCAGAGAAGGCTGCAGCAAATACTTCCATGAAACTATCAAGGAAACTTTAGAAATGCAGTTGGCAACAGTCAAGGTTAAGGGCACATTTATCCCTTTAACAATATTTTAAAATGTCTTTATAAACAGAAGCTTAGAGGATATTTAATTTTAAAAGTCATATTGAAATGGTATAATAATATTCTTACATTTTTATTTTGTTTCAGTGTGTTTTCTTTCTTGATGTTATTTGCCCTCTATTTAGATAAAAGAAATATGTATTCTTCCAATTACTTTGGAAGTACTATAACACATACATGGGATAAATATGTTTTTCCTTAACTCAGCCCATCCTGAGAGAAGGGCTGCTGGCCTTTTACCTTAAAAGGGGCAGAAGTATTGATTTTCTTTGAAACTATTAGGGATTTTTTTTTGTTTCTTGTTCTTAAGCTTCAAGAAATTACTAATTTCCACCACTGCCATCTTTAAGCAATAAATATTCTGAAACAAGTGTGTTTAATCTTTAGCTGGCTTCGTAGCAACCTCTTTTTATCACAGGAAGCATCCTGGACAAGTAAAAATGACTATGTCTTGGATAGTTTGATTTTTTTTAAAATGTGCCTTATTTGAGCTTTTAGAAATATTTATTAAATGTATATGTTGCCCATCTCAATATCAAGCAACTCTAATTTCTAATTTCCACCACAGAATTGATAGATGTTTCCTATTTTAACCTCAAGCCCCATTCTCATCTCAGTCTGAAAACCTCTGACCCCTTTGGTAGTATTATTTCAGGCCAGGCCCCTTCAGATAAATATTTTTAAAGGACAATTCTCAACAATCACCCCTCCCATTTCAGTGGATTTTTCAGTGGATTAAAGAAGCATGTTTTAAAAAATATTTTCCTACCCCATCATAAAACACATGGTACAATTTGTCTTTAATGTGACTGATGAAAAAAATTCTAATCTGTTGTTGCTAACTCTGTTTTGTAATTCTTAATCTTTTCCTTTCCTCAGTAAACTTTTATATACATTTCCAGGATGGGGTGCAGGAGTGACAGTCCTTGAACAGGTAATTTATGAGTTATAGGCTTATAAAAATGAACATGTAAATTATCAATCTTATCTATTACATTTAACCAGTTTGCAACTCACAATCACCATATTGCTTATTCAGATTATAAGTTTATTTTTATGTCAGTCACCATGTTCTACATACCATACTTTTTAATACAAACAGGCTATTATTACTCATCTCTATTACATTTAATGAATATGCATTTCTTGTTAAATTTATAATTTGATTATGCCATCATTCAAATTTTAATTTTTCTTCTATGTTATCCCCCTTCACTAATCCCATCCCTTTATTTCTCTTTTTTAAAAAAATTGTGTCCCTGCTGTCTTAAGTCTTTTCCCTTTGCTAACCATCATCTCTTAACCGCCTTAGAGTTTTAATTATTCATTTCTTAGCTTGTCTCCCATATTCGTCTCTTGGATCTTTATTTCTATCTGCTTCCACATCTTAGTTACCCATTTTAAGCTTTTCTTTCTTTTCTATCTTTTTCCATTGTCTAGTTGCAGGATATCTACTCTTGCCCCTCTCACTCTCCTATAAAAATATTTTTGTTTCCCCAATTTCTTTTTTAATTTCCTTAAAGTACTCTCCCTTTGGCTTTTATCATCCATCCTGCTTATTTGAGCTTTTATCTCTTTTTTCCCTCTTGTTCCATTTGTTTTGCCCATCCCGTTTTCTCATCTGCTCTTTCAATTAACTCCTCCTCTTCCTGGACATCCTGAAAGGTCAGTGTTTCTTGTATTGAATTTCCCAGATCTTCATCCATAGTCTCCAATCGTTTCAAGATTTCCTGGCAGTGTCATGTCCATGCCTCTTTCGCATTTTATATTGCTGATGCTGTCTCTTCCCAAATTCCATTCCATTCTTCTTGATGTGACATCTTGTTAAGTTCTATTGAGTTCCTCTTTTGTCCAAGTATTTTCTTTATGTCCCAAGCTTAGTTTGTTGTTCCTCTGGAAAGCTTTTTGTATCTTCCAACACCTCTTTAAATCCCTTTATAGTCCAATCTTGTATTATACTCCTCAGGGGTCTTTTCAGTGGTATTTCCTTCCATATTATCACATTTAACAAATAAAATTTTAATAATGTGTTATTCTTCCTTTCGTCAGCTGGTTGCACTCTTTACTTAAATTTCAATATAGTTTTTTTAATTACTCCAAAAAAATTTTCCCAGAGTGCCAAGGTCGCAGCTAATTAAGTACTTGTAGCACTTTTTACAGATTCTTTTGGGGTTTCAAATGAGATAAAAAGTTCATTCTCACCCATTTTCAACCACTGTTCACCTACTTTGCTCCAGCACAATCTTAGGTATTATGGTTGCCTCCGGCTTCATTACAGCCATTTTGATTGCCACTGTTCCTCGTCTTCGGATAAGGGGAATTTTCCAGCAGGGAGGAGAGATGCAGCTCTCCTCAACCTGTGAGGTACTCCCCTTTGCTTCACCACCCCTACAGGGTGGCTATGGTTCCTTTCGGAGCCCTCAGATAGGGAAAGCTCAGGGTAGGGCCATGGTGGTCGCGGCCCTAGCTGCCAACAATGCCAGAAGTACAACTGGAAGTCATAATTACCTAGTCTTGACCCCTTTCTCCCTTTTAATATAATGATGAATGTGCACTTAAAGGTATCACATTCCTCATCTCACCTTTTTCTTTTTATTGGACAAAAGACTAAACTTTCAAACAAAACACTGGGCTCCATATAACCTTTTTTTATTTTCTATAAATGACTGTGGGGCTCATGGTTAGCAAAAATACACATATGTAATTAATATGTACCAAGAGTGTCCTTTTTTTCTGCATTTCATAACATTTTATATGCTGATGTAACCATGATTGACTTTATTCATAACTAAGTGGAATCCAATTACATTTTTGCATGTAAACATGGTATATGATGACCCATGTTCTATGAATGTGTATTGAATATGGTGCAAGTTGCAGATAAAACATTCTATAAACATATATAATATGTGCTACTGTATTTTTCGGAGTATAAGACATACTTTTTCCACCCCCAAAAGTGGGTGGAAATGTCTGTGCATCTTATACACCGAATGTTGCAGAAGTCCCGCACACCTGCTAACCCCCACCCTTCAGCCTCTGCCTCCCAGCAATTTCCTCCTTGCAGCAAACAGCAAAGAGCCTGTTTCAGTACAGCCTGATTAGCAGAAGCAGCTGATTGTCGCTTGAATTGGTCTCCCTAAGATCAGCTGTTTCAGGCTGCAGGGATCGCCATCGCCTATTGCTGCCTCCGTGTGCCCCATTTTTGGCCTCTGCGTGCCCTGTTTTCAGCCTCCGCATGCCCCATTTTCTACCTGTTCTGGGCGGCGGGTATCAGAATGGGTGGAAAATGGGGCGCACAGAGGCCAAAAATGGGCCACGGGGAGGCTGAAAATGGGGTTCAAGTGACAATCAGCTTCTGCTAATCAGGCTGTGCGGAAGCTGAAACAAGTTGTTTGCTGCAAGGAGACAAATTGCTGGAAGGCAGAGGCAGATTTTTTTTTCTTGTTTTCCTCGCCAAAAGCTAGGTGCGCCTTATCCTTTGGAGTGTCTTATACTCTGAAAAATACAGTACGGTTTTCTTTCTTATCTTCCCTTCCTTCCTCATTTCCTCCCTCCCTTTTTTTATTTTATACATTATATAAAATGAGCAGACACTTTTCAGTTATATATTTATCTGCAAGTTTCCATAATTCATGCAAAGTAGACAAACATGAACACCATACTATACGATCATACTATTTAGTTACAATTCTATGTAGATCTTTAAAAAATACAATATTTAATATTCAGCTTTCAAATTCAGCTTTCTTGGAAGTTAAAACTGCAATGGGAGCCAATTTATTCAAATAAATAAGAAAAAAAATGTAACACTATTGTTTACCAAAAAAAATTAGAGAACAAAATTTCCTTAAAAATAACAGGAACATCAAACAAGATGCCACTTTGGATCAAGTTTTCTTAAATAGCAATATATCAACTAAGCATGAGATTTGCATTTACAGTCTCTATTTCTCATTTTTGAACTTCTTTCTCCTTTTATGCAGCTCCTAGCAAAGGGTTTAGTGAATGCTACTAAAGTTAAACTTTTCACTGATGCTCAGACTGAAAACTTAATTGGCCATTTCAAATATCAAGTCATGTTTTTAAGTTTATGATAAATCCAGTGGCAAAACTCAGCAAACAACACAATGTGTTCAAATAATATCATCTAGAAAAGTAAAGGGCCAAATTATATTATGCATATTTTACAGATAACTAAGTTTCCATGTACTTTAAATTGAATGGCCTTATCCAAATCAGAAATATTTTACTGGAATTTCACATAACGTGGATCAGTTTAAGCTTTTTTAATACTAACCCATGCCTTTTAGCCATTTATTTCTGTAATTTGGATCCAAGGTTTATATTTGAAATGTTTTGCATGGCTGTTTCTCAAATATAATAGCACTCTTTTCACAAGATCCTTTTGTTATTGCTAAAATGCTCAGATTTAATAATAACTTTTTGATTGATTTTTCACATCTTTTTTCTAGTGATTATGTTTTTGTATAGTTGATTTAAACAATTTCAAAGTACTTGACAACAAAATTTATTTAAAAGTCAAAAAAGCATAAAAGTATAAAAGACAAATGCTACAAATTAGTTTTTAAAGTACAAAATGATTCAAATTAAAAAATTATTACAGGTATTTATATAAAATCTTCAAATGTACGGTGAAAAAAACCACAAACACTTTGAAAACTCTTATTTGTTTAATATTGGTACTTAGCTTTATATATTTGGCAATTTATTTGGCTTTATAGGGTTATAACTAACAGCCTGTTGTGGTTTATGAGGAGTATATTATTTATGTCCCAACATTATGCCACAACTTTTATATTTCTTTTATATAATATACAGAAAATTAAAGATTGCACAAAACATTAAAGATATTTTGTATTACATAAAAACTGAGGTGAGGTGAACAAAAGAATGAACTTTTCATTTCTGAAATGATTTCTCTTGAGGAAAATGTTTATGTTCAGTTAATGTAATTCAAATGTTTTGAAGTTTCTTTTTTGTTCTTTTGAAAGTAATAGCTTTTCAGTTTCACTGAAAGAGTTCCCCTGAACTCTTACAAAACTTTCTTCCTATGATTAAGGGAAAAATATTTGTACTACTAATACCAACTATAATTTTGACCAGAGCTTAGCACAGTCAAATTCTCTGGTTCAGATGCAATGGGTGATATCAAAAGTGGGCCAAGAAACTGTAAGTTCTTGTGATGGTATCAACTATACAAGTTTGAATGGATTATTTTTAAGTCAACGTGTGCAGGTGGCTATATTGAATTAATGCTGAGTGTCTCCTGGAATTCACTGATAACTCTGGAATTGCAGTTTTCCTACTTCATACTTTTATACAGTGAGTCCAAATTCCTTGAAAGCTTATTAAACTCATTGTAATAAAGGTTCATGTTTCATCATACTTATTTAAATCTATTAAGTTTGTATTGAAATAATTGGTCCTTTTGTCATCTCCCTTTGTTTGTATTCCTCTCAGATGTCTATGTAAATGTCTGGTAAAAGTGTTTCACATTATTTTACTTAGTAAAGTTTGTCTTATATTGCTCACTTATGTTCTTCCAGCAGTTGTTCCAAATTCATGCTGTGGTTACAGGATAGGAGGAGGAATGTTACAGATTCTACTCCACTTTTATAATTCTATAAATTCTTACAAATTATATAATTCATTTTATAAAAATGAATTATAAAATATTATAACTAATTTCTATAGTGCTACATTGCTGAAAATGCACAGAGGAGCAGATATGCCATCCTTAAATTCCTTAAAAGAATAAAAAGCCATTATATATCTACAACACACAAATCATTAAAAGCCATGCCAATAGCATAATTTCTCTGTGGTGCCTACCTGGGTCCCTTCTCCAATTTTGCACTTTTAGAATTAATACAATCCAAATTTCTAAGATCAGCTCTTCAAATTCAAAATTGTGTCTAATGCCAACCTGACAGACTTCATGAAAATGGATAGAGTGTGGGTGATTATAATAACTTTTTGCCTCAGGCTATCCTTTTTTTCCCTTGGCCATGCCCATTAACTAGGAGCATTTTCCATCTACGTGTAAACAGGGAGTGGCAACTAAAATCTCAACCCTCAATTTATCTCCAGGACTTTTATTCATCATTGGATATGATTAGGATAAATTGCTCATTAAGCAATTTAAACATATATAACAAATACAGAACATCAATTGGATCTAATCAGGATTTCAACCTTTATTGTGAGGGAATCCAACAAAGAAAGCAAGATGTAATTTTGTATATTTTATATATTCAAGTAATTCTATATAGTTGTGTTTTTAGATTTTGAGTCTCATTGGAGCATAAGGTTAATATTTGGGTGCAGAACACTTCTCAATGTTGTTGAGCAGTCAGAAAACATTTTGCCTGCCCAGTCAGCAAAACACACAACATAGAATATAGAACATAGTATAACAGAGTTGGAAGGGACCTTGGAGGTCATCTAGTCCAATCTCCTTCTAGCAAGAGAACCTATACCATTTTAAACAAATGGCCATCCAGTCTCTTCTTGAAAGCCTCCAGTGATGGGGCACTTCTGAAGGCAAGCCATTCCATTTGTTGATTGTTCTCACGTATCTTAGCAGACAACATGCAGACTGTGACACAATTCTGTCAAAAGTAAGGGGCATGTAATTAACTTCATGAGTTAAAGAAATTGGAAAGCCAACATCAGTTAAAACAAATGAAAGTATTAAAGAAGAATGATTTAAAATACTGGAAATGCTTACAACACATATGAAGGTGATAATGGATGGACATCCAATCATGTCTTATAAAATCAGACTACAGTATAAGACAATTTCACTACTAAGACATAAAATAAGACTAGTATCTTCAGACATCTAATAAGACAGCTTCTTTTCTATTGAACATTTTGATAGTAATCAATATTATTTAGAAAGTTAATTCCATGATCATGATATGTCTGAATGAGATAACTGTTCTCTGCTTCTCACTGTTAAACTGTACCTTTCATTTTCTCTTCCGTTTGCTCCAATTTGTGTCAAACAGCTGATTATACAGACTTTCAGTACAGCCCTCAAAACTATCCCAACCTAAGTAATCTAAAATGAAAGGATAATGTATTTGTTATAAATTGCTCGTGAAATATGTAAATGAGTATCACTACAGTCAGTTTCACCAAAGATTTTAATCACTTTTTTTTTCAAGGATAGTCTGACATAAGATTTAGAATATGTGAGTATGACCTGAACGATGATTTGGAGTATCTTACTGCATTTCTGCTGTGTTATATTTTTACCACCTTTATTTTAATGATTTCTTTGGGAGGAGGAAGCCAAGGTATCTATCCTGAACCTTGTTTTAAAACCTAATTTGGTTTCCACAACTGCTGTCTTTTCTCTCTAAAAAAATAGGACCCATTATCAACAAATTCTTTATTTTTCTGACATATCCTTTTTACATATCTCACACTTCTTAAGGTGCTAGTTCTGCTGAGAGAGAATTTTGCAGGATTTTTGTTCAAAAGAATGCTAATAGGACCATTCTAGGACATGGTGGTATCTTTCTTTATAATTACATTTATTCTGGAAAATAAAAATGCTAACATAATATATTTTTGACGACTGAATTAGTAGCAAAGAAGATAATAAATCATACATTTTCAAAATATGAAAAAATGCAAAAACTTCAGCTTTTCATGGTCTGAATAAAAGGTAGTATTTCTAACTGGCAGAAAGTAGATCTTGAATTGCTATTAAATCTCTAGGTATTTTAACAAATGTACCCCTTTTCCCCACATACTAATTATTCAGTATATAAAAAACAAATGGCTTTTGGTAATCAGTAGGATTTGTGTGTGTGTGTGTGTGTGTGTGTGTGTGTGCATGTGTTAATCACCATTTTTCATTCTTCACACATAGATGTATTTTTGTTCTGCAGATTATGACATGTTCTTTTTTCCTTAAGAAAGGCTTAAATGGCTTCTTTCTGTGGAGATGGGATAGAAAAGAAAAGAAAAGAAAACTCATAAATACTCCATCATAGGCATTCAGAGCAAAGTAGCTCAGTGATACATCACATTTTTTCCTGAGGGAATTTAGTGACATAACTTTTTTTCCTTCCTATATAGCATAGATTAGCAGGCAATCTGCCATACGTAGTTGAGTTTTCCATTCAGATTAATGATATTAAGAAATAGCCTAGGAAGAAATAGAAATGTTATCTGTTAAAGATTTTCTTTCTTTTTTCCTTTCCTTCCTTTGCAGTAAACTCAGGAGGACTTTATTTAGATATGGATGGAAGTAAGAAAATTTACTCTTAATTCTGATCAATACTAAGCTATTAGCATTAAAGATCCAGGATAAAAGTTTATTTTTTTAAAAAAAAAGTCTTTAGTTCTAAAACTGTGAAGATAGAACATATGCTACTACATGGTCTAGATTTTTTGATAAATTAATTCAATGTTTATACTTTTAATATGGATTTTTTTCATGGATATAATAGACATTTAAACTTTTTGAGATCTTTCAACTACTTGTTTTCATTGGTTTGAATGATCAATAGTTTTTGATGTTTTTAAACTGAATGTTTTTAAATGTTATGCAACTTAAATGCAATCACTCAGCAATAGTGATACAGCATCTTTCTCCTGGTTCTTTGAAAAAAATCAGGGCATCGTGTTCTGAAACATAAACACTGATGGCCTTTTATAACTCAATGATTTTGCTAGGGTGCGGTAAAGGACAAGCTATCCCTTTTCAACTTTTGCATGCCACTGAAATCTTCACTTTGTGACATTACTTGCAGGACCTTGCAATATAATTATTATGCTTATATGCATTATAAGACAAGGAATCAATGGTTACTATGCATTTTAAGTACTAAGGACAATAATGTTATTTTTTTTTCAGACTTTAAGTCAACCTTTTTTATTTTACAATTTTATGAAATTTCCAGGGATTTTTTTTTCTTATATCATATTCAATAAATAGTAAACTTAATGGTAAAATTTCTTGATTATGCAGTCTGGTTGTGAAGAAAATGGTTATGAAGAATCCGGTTAGAAAGGAACCCTACTGTACACCTATTAACTTTGATTCATAAAAAGAAAAGATTTAAAGGAAGTAAATTGTGCAATACTATTTCACTTAACAAATGGGTGTGATATGTTTATTTATTTGCTGACATTAACTTCCACAACAATAATAACTATATATGAGAGCTTCTGTCACTCAATAAATTTCTTGTAATATACTGTCATGATGAACTAATATTAATTCTCAATAATAGGTTGCCAGATTCAGTTTGAGTCTGGCAACCTATTAAATAAAATAATCTTTGAAAGATCAGAAATCTAAGCCCCATTATCACATTATTAAAAGATGAGACTTGGACAAAATGCCGGATGGTCTAACCAACACATTTAAAAGGATAGATACATATACTATATGTAGGAACCATATCTATCTATCTATCTATCTATCTATCTATCTATCTATCTATCTATCTATCTATCTATCTATCTATCTATCT
>JANHFL010006339.1:0-14600 GCA_032468155.1 Oxyrhabdium leporinum | reverse complement strand
CCCCTCTCTCTCTCCTGACAGGACATTGTTTTAATCTGTGGTTAATAGCTTTAACTGTAAGTGTGAATAGCTGTGTGTGTGTGTGTGTGCGTGCAATTTCCATAATTCCTCTGGTTTCTAATGAAGTTTACATGTTGAAGAAAACAGATTTCATCATACTCATTGAGGTCATAATTTATGGAAAACAGTAAGAATTGTGGGACCTATCTTTTAAATACAGCTATCTGACACAACAATAATAGATTTACAGTGAAAAATCATGTCTTCAGTAAGAGGACATTAGTATTGCTGATATCATTAAATAAAGATGTAGCAGATTATTTCTTTCCAATATCATTAAATATAGTGATCTTCCTAATTTCAATTATGCCTGTGATATTCATATTTGTAGCTAATAACACTTTCCCCCTCATTCTATTAGAAAATTGATGACTTATTTTGGCTCACAAGTATTAACTAATTATTGAATATCACATAATGAACAACATAGAACTTCTCACTTTTTCCATTTTTACAACAGAGCTTTGCTAATTGGTAGTTTGTGACCTCTAAAAGTTGTGACCATAAAACTTCTCAATACAATAATGCTTACAAGAGAATATCCTTCCTGTTAAAATATTTCACTGCACTGATCAGTTATCTATAAATAATAGCTGGAGACAAATTAAAACTTTTAGATCGAAAATTAATTATATAGCCCTAAATTCCCCTTTTAAAAGGTAACACATACATTTTAAGTGTATATGCATATATATGTATATTGGGAGGTTACACAGAAATATAGGCATATATTTGGGCGGTGGTTTACAAAGGTATACCTAATTGCAAAATATAGAGAGAAATTAATATATTGTCAAGATGTTTGACTGACACCAGTGAGACTCTCTCAATAATAGGATGCCCTGGGTGATTTAGTGCCAATATTTAATATATTTCTAGGGTGGTTGTAAAATTAATTAGTTATTCATTCATTTTAATTTTAAAATTAATTTAATGAAAATTAGTGTAACTATCTACAATAATTTAATAATATAATTTTCTAAAAGTGAGCTTTGGAGGAAGGTACTTGAATACTAAACTGATATCTACAGGACATCAATGTTTTATCACCCGAAAGCTGGAATAGGTGACTTGAGGCCCACATCATTTTTTCACTACAGTCCCCTTCCTCTGAACACTAGCAGAAAATTGATTAACAGGCTTCTGACTATTAAACACATGCAAATTACAGTGCAAACCCTAAAACAGGCTGATTGTAAAAAACAAACAAAAACAGCCCCTGGTTCATTTACTTGCCACTACTCTATTCAGTCTGCATCATCTCTCTCTACCGGATTGTACATCCCTGTATATTTTGTGACCTTGGATTTCAAAGATTTTACTCTCTGATCACAAAGAACTTCGCAGGAGTCAGATACTATAACACCATACAAGTAGCATTAAAATTCTCTACACCCATCAACAATATTTTAATCTTGATGTTATTATCACGATGTGTGGCATCTGTGAAAAATATTGCTTTGGTTAAAAAAAAATTTAAAAAATAAAAATAAAACCCTTGATATTTCAATAAATTATTCTTGTTCTTTCAATCCTCTATAAAATTAATGTTGCAGAAGTTTATGCATGTTTCAGATGTTCTCTGGGAAAATAGCATGATATTTTTTAAACTTGGGACTGATTGTATAAAAGAGACAGCTTTCACAGAAAGAGATTTGAATCTCAGAAACAAATGATGGCATTTATAATAGCTAACAGGAGCATCTCTGGATAGTTTAAAAAGTTATATAACAGAAGAGAGTAGATTTATAAAGAATTCCTATAAAGTGACATACGAAAAACAGTCAGTGGAGTGAAATTATTCCCCATGCTTTATAAATGAAGACAACTTCATACTGAAATCAACCAATACTATTCAGATATTTAATAAAAAAAATAAAGCCCAATGTGTTTGTTTAAGATAACTTTTAAGGTTGTTCTAGAGCATATCTGCTGTGCATTGATTTAATAGCATATTCTATCGTGTAATGGTTAGTAATTAATAAGGGTAACTAACATTATAGTACATTTCAAAAAAGTGAAATGGAATCACATTGAGTTTTAATTAAAACTAGACTCGTTGAAAATAATGGTCCTTAACCTAGTCATAATTACCATTAATTTCATGGTTTCCACATGCTAGAAAGATAATGCTCAGAATGTTACAATACAGATATTAACAAGGCATGGAATAAGAAATGCCAGACATACCAAAATATACTTTCAACATCTGATAAATTATAGATTATAGGTCTGCAAAACTATTTTATGCAGTAATTATGTATATTTACTATGTAGCCAAAAGTCTTAAAATTTGGGTTTGGTGGATCAGCTCATTTGCCTATTGAAAAAATTTCTATTATAACCAGAATGCAATATTAAATTTTAATGTATGTAAGTACAGTCATATATACAGTCATACATTTTTGGACAATAATAACTTTTTTGGCATTTGGCCTCTGGGCGACACCACACTGAATTTGAAATGAAACATTCCAGATGCAATTGAAGTGAAGACTTTCAGCTTTATCTCAAGTGGTTTGACAAAAAATATGGCATTAACCATCAAGGAATTACAGACATTTTAAATACCCACCCCCATTTTTGTTGGCTCAATAATAATGGGACAAACTAACATAATTGCAAATATAAGGATGCTTTGGATCATAAGCTGTTCCTTTCTTTCTCCATACTTTTCTTCCAGTCATTCTGATAAAGTTAATCTTGGTTCCATCAATCCAAAGAATCTTATTCTAAAACTGGGTGGACTTTTTTAAGTGACAAAATCTGTCCAATCTATTCTTGAGCATTACCAGTGGTTTGCACCTTTTTGCGAAGCCTCTGTATTTACATTCATGAAGCCATCTCTTGACTGTAGACTTTGACAATGCCATTTCTACCTTGTAAAGTATGTTCTTGACTTGGCTAGATGTTGTGAATGGATTTTCTTTACCAGTGATAGAATTTTGCAGTCTTCAAGTTTAATTGCCTTCTCTGGTCTTGCTGACCTTTTGTGTTGCTGAGCCTTCCAATTAATTCCTTCTTTTTCAGAATGTTCCAAACTGTTGTTTGGCCACTCCCAATGTTTTGATATCTCTTAGATGGATTTGTTTTGTTTTTCAGCCTAAGGATTTCCCATTTGCATATCCACCTCTTTGAAACTCATGTTGAGTGTTCCAGTGAACAGCTACCAAATGCAAATGTGAAACTCAGAGCCTACTCCAGACCTTTGTCTGCTTGATTTTCACGGACTAATGAGGGAACAGGGCATACCTGGCCATGAAACTACTTGTCAGCCATTTGTCCCATCATTTATGAGCCAACAAAGATGGGGGTAAGTGTATTGTAATTCATCAATGGTTATTGACAATCTTTTGTCAAACTTCTTAAATTAAACCTGAAACCTTCACTTTGCTCACATCTTGAGTGTTTCATTTCAAATTCAATTGATGGTGTTCAGGGACACAATGTCACAAAATGTATCTTTGACCTGATATATATACTAACCTGATTGTATATGTTTTTGTGCCTTTAAGTCAGTCTTTGATTATTGGTGACTGCTTGGACTATTCCCTGCTATTTTCTTGGCAAGTTTTTTTTTCCCTCTAGAAATTGTTTGCCATTGCCTCCTTCTTCAGACTAGGAGAAATTGCTGGCCCAAGATCACCCATCTAGTTTAATATCTAAGAAAGAAATAGAACATAGTGTAATGTCTGGCAGCCTGACACTGCACACCAAAACTGGCTCATAAATCAACAACTAAATATTTCAAACTTGAAAAAACAAGGTTATATACTGTCATCTTAGCTGTTTCGCTTATAGACAGAAAATATTGGACTGTAAAAATTTTTTAAATGCAATTAAAATTGTCAAGTGAAAGATCCAAATCATTTTGATATCTTAATGGTATTATTTTGATGTTCGGATTTCCCAATATGAAAAAAGCCAAAAACACGCAATGCCTAAATAATGGAATTGGGTGGAGAGTTACTGAAGTAATAATAGACTTTATATTTTCAGACTCAAAAAACAAAAGAAAACAAAACCAGGATGATGTTGAAATAAAGGAATACTTGCTATTTGGGAGAATGCAAAATATTAATGCAGAGCCATTACTCTGTCAACAAAGGCATATATCATTTAGAATATGGTTTTCAAATTCTAAAATATGCTATAAGATGGATCATCTTATGGCATCTGAATGAAGAAAAATTGATATCTTTACACTGCAGTGTTATAGAAAATTGTTGAGAATACCTTGGACTGCAAATAAATAAAATCATTCAATACTAGATGTAATAAAAGCAGACTGCTCACTGGAAGGACCAATAATAAAAGGAAAACGTAAATATTTTGAATACAATGTGAAAACAAGAATCATCAGAGTTGATCCTGATAACAAAAGCTTATAAGAACTCAAAGAAACGTTTCTAGCAGATATCACCAGTGAATTTGTGTCCATTGGGTCAGAAAGTGATTGAATGACTTAACAATAAAAACTGCAGCAGTTGAAAGAATCATAAAATAATAAAACTGAATGAAATTTCTAAGGCATTAAAGTAATGCTATCTTTTGTAAAGGATCTTGATATGGAGTAGGATTCTGAGATAAATTTCAGACTAAAGAAATAAACTTTTCTGAGTTTGTTTTCATAATGGACATATTTAGGAACTATTTATTTATTAAAAACTTATAAGGAAAATATCTATTAATTTTATTTTCATAATTTTATTTCATGTATTTATTTACAAACCCATTTCTGCATCTATATATAGAGATAAATTCATGTGTAATATGTGAACCATGAAAGCTTGAAAGTTATATCACATGTCACTTTTTTTCAGAAGTAGGAAGTTGTTCATACAACAAATAAGGAACCCAGGTATTTCTATCAATCTTGTGAGATTGACCATATAGGAAACACAATCAAATAAACTAACTCTAATTTATTGTAAGGTTGCATTAACCAAATCTTACAAAAGTATATCTCTCCCTCTGTCTCCTTTATAGCCCAAGAAACTAGGGAGGATAAGGCAATAGAAAAACTTTTTATTTATGATCTTAACTTATAGAAATAATTTGGTGCCTTCAATGAAATGTGAATTCTGTATATTGTCCCACATTTCCAAGAAGATACTGTTATCCTCTGGCATTACTTATACTTTGATATGGCCTCTAGGGAGATCAAGTTAGCATTTTCTCTGCTGGTCTACAAAAAAATTGAAAACAAAGTTATCCTTAAGGCAAGGATCCTTAAGGCAATCTTTATTTCTTAGTTCCTATTTGTTCTGTTAGTTTTTCTTAGATGTTTTCTCGTGTTGCTGTTCATATATGTGATCTATATCTGTCTATCCAAATTAATGGTATAGTTTTATCTAAACTTTTATGAAATTTTCATATTTGAAATGTAATATAGTGTAATGTAAAATAAAAATCACAGATGAAAACTATATAAACGAATAAAAATTAAATTTCATCTCATATATGAGCTCAAAAACTAAGAGCTGATTTGCAAAAGGATCACCAGTTTTAATACTATCACCAAGCATATATGAGATTCATGATGGAAAACAATATCTAGTGTCTGAACAAGCTGTTGGTTCTAATGTATTTTATTAATTATCAGTTGATTTCATTATCATCTGGTAGCATATATATTTAATATAACTTAAGCAATAATTTCTGCTCCCAGTGACTGACCCAAATTCAATCTTGCATCATTATCCTGAGACACATATATTTGTCTTCATTCTTTAATATACCTTTTGAAAGATGTCCATTGAGTTTAATATGAATACTAGAGAAGGAAAATATAGGAGTGAAGTATGAAGGTAGCAACTTTTCAAATATCTTGGAATAAATCTCACAGAATCCTACTCCATTTGACATAAAAATGCATAGTATTTAAACTTATACACTTATAAATCAGTTTTTCCATTACTATAACTCTTTGTAAAAATAGGAATTCTGAATTTTAGAAATACATCTGTGGAAATATGTAAAAATAGTACTTGATATGGTTTTTAAGCTATCTCATTTTCAGCTCTGTCCTTGCACAATGCTTTGAACTCTGGATTCATCATGTCCCTTATCTTTTCTGTTGCATTCCTTTCTGAATAGTTTCCTGTCTTTTACCTATGTATAGGTAAAAGAGACTCTTTGCTTCTAAACGTTCTGCTTCAGTTTGCATATCCCTGGACTACGGCAGGCATCCTGCTATCTTGCTAGCTGGAAGCTAGCAGTGTTGCTGTCACATATTTTCCCATTGTTAATAGCATGTGGAAAAAACTAAGATGAGGTATTACCACCAGGTTGTTTGAAACAATTAATGACAGGAAACACTTTCATGAACTGACAGAATGGCCATGGTGCTTTATGGAGTGGCACTAAGTGACATGGGGGGGGGGAGCAAAGGAAAGGGATAAAGCCATTGCAATGAACCCATTACAACAAGGCAGTGTATGTTTCCAAAAGTTTGGCTTGGTTGTTTTAAGGATTTCCCTACATTAACTGAATATGTATTAGCATGCACAAAAGATGCTTCTGCTGTTATGAATTAAGGAAGCAGTCTTCCAAGATTATTTAGATTGCTCTATGACAGACCTACCATATCCTTTCTGCAAAATTATGGAGAACCATTAGATGGCAGCTGAGAGAACTTTTGTAAAAGATCTACTTTTTTTTTAGTCTACATATTATTGACCTAGCAATAAAATGGCTAAAAATACCAGTTTCACTTTAAGTCAAATAACAGGTTCTTCAAGCCAAACTCAATACAGTTTTTTTATTATTGTTTTATTCTCAACAATGACAGTTAAATATATTAGTCAAAATTCTCTAAGGACAGATGATGCCAAGGTCATCTGGTTAACTATGAATGAATTGAAAATGTTCTCATCCAAATAACACTATATTTCCTATACCATATTGAGATTTGAGTGGTTTTATTGCCATCCATCTTTCTGAAGGTGATTGTTATTTACCTTTAGAGTCTGTAGTCTGACAAATTGAAGCATGCTAAAACTTGAGTGTAATAAATTTCAACCAGAAATCAAGGGCAAATAAGACAAATATATTACCATGTATTGGGAATCCTAACTCTACCCATTGTCATAATCTTACACAGAGCATCAGCCAAATGTTTGTACGGAACAGAAACCCCAAAAATTCAAGAAACACTTCATAAGAGTTCTTTAAAAACAAGTAAGATTTATGGTCGTCTTGATCTTCTGCAGGAAATGATGAAAAGCTCCTAGATTGAAGGACTTCCATTTCAACTACCTGCTGCTCTGTATTATTTTAATGAAAGGCTAGCTCTCCACTCAAGGCATTCAGGTGTTATCTATGTAAAAATAATAGTTTTATCTCTGCTATTTCTTTGAATAACTTACTTCATTCCTACAGAAAAATAATATCAGCAAATGTACTTATTAGAAAAGTATACCTGAATGTTAGAGCTCTTTGCATTCTGACAAAAATAAAAGCAACAATTATATTCAAAAGCACTAAGCTAAAAGAGTTTTGTTGGTTTTTTTAGACATAGAATGGTGGACAAAATTATAATGCTTTGTTTTGAATGTAATATAATGGATGAGCATATACTAGAATTTTTACAGATTTAAAATTATATATTAAGTTTGTGGGTAGAGAAATGGAGTAAATTGTTTCTCTTAATTCTTCCAGAGGAATGATATATCTCCAACAATTTTCAAGAAAAAAAAATCATTTTAACAGTGTTTGTAGCATTACTGCTGAAAAGTACAATGGAAAGCATTATCTCATGTTGGCTTCCCTAGTAAAGTAATTGAAGTATTGGATTGAGAGACCTCACTTACTAAGTAGAGATGAATTTTAAATTAAATATTAGGCATTTATGCTCATACCTCTTGTACAACTTTAAATTAATAAATAAAAGAACATGATAAATGAGAATTTCTCTGCAATTATTTTATCCTTTGAATAATTTATCAAGCAAATTATTTTTCATTAAAATGCCTGCGAAATTGCTAGAAGAAAAATACAGAATAATTTCTCTCTGTGTGTTCATTCACGTATCACTGTAAGCCAAAATGTTTAAAAACAAAATATATTGTGGCTAAGCATGAGATGGATATTCTGTAGCCTGGAGAAATACAAGGATCAGGTCTAAATTCACGTGGCACTGAATCTAGTTTGTTTGTTTTTTTCATTCTGAAATTTATACATGTCCTCAATCTAACTGTACTTGATTAGATATTAATACTGTCTTTTGAAAGTGCTGTTTGGGAAGGCAGAAAAGGAAAATATAAATACAAAAATAAAATAAAAAACAGAAATAAAAATGATGGGGATGGCTGAAAAAAGAAAATAAAACAATATGAGAATAGGGATTTTTTTCACATTTTTGCCTTTGTTCATTGCTTTTTTAACTTTCACACCTTTACAAAAAGTTGAGCTTTAATTGCTATGTTGTAACCACCATCTTGCAGAACTTGATGTACATATCCTCTGATACCCTATTGGTAGATGGGGCAAAGACATGCTGCTAGGGAGCAATCAGATAAGACAGGGATATCAAACTCATGTCATCACGACATTGTCACATAAACGTATTGGGACTTTTTTTTCCCTTTGCTAAACCGGGCATGGGTGTGGCCAGTGTGTGACACATCCGGCCTGCAGGCCGTGCGTTTGACACCCCTGAGATACGAGATAATCAGTTAAGATTCTACCCCAGCTCAGAAGAGACCCTACCTAATTCCTATGGCTATAAAAGAGATGGTGGAAAAATACAGATATCTCTGTTCTGCTTTAATATTTGTCTATTTTTATTTACTGTTGTCTGCCAACTGAATTTAATTAAAATTAACAATTACTTTTGGTGACATGGGCAGCTATAATAATTTGATAAATAAAATAAAATAAATATTTTGGGTCTGTTATTAAAATAAAAGCATTGATCACAACAGACACTTTAAAGAGAAATGTACGCAAAAGAACAAGTAATTCATGGTTATTATGAATCCTTCCTTCCTTCCTTCCTTCCTTCCTTCCTTCCTTCCTTCCTTCCTTCCTTCCTTCCTTCCTTCCTTCCTGATCTTGTGAAATCAACTGTATGCATTAAACTTCTAGGGAATTGTAAGCTCTGAGGAAAACTTGGAAACTGGGCAAATTATAACTCTGGATTTATGTTTCATAGGTTATTAGTTGTTTATGAGAGAACATTCTTTTTCTTGAAAATGTACATATTGTAGGGCACAGTTTTGCTTATTGAATTATGCACCAAATAATGCTTTAAATTAAACATTTGTTTAATATTTTCATGATGATTTCAACATAGTTCAGAAAAGTTGTTCATAGCTAATTAAAATAAGAACAAGTGACATTTTTCACAGGAGTACAATATTCACCATATGTTTAATAAATTACTTTGAGATGAACTAATGTAATTTAATAAAAATGGTGCATGAACATGGAGGTTATATATGCTAACAGTTTGTAATATTTTGATACTGTATGTTGAACTAGTAATAAGCAATAATGTATTATCACCGGTAATATGAGCAAAGGTAAAGTTGTAAAAATAAAATGTATTGAACCAATTAGCAAGGTATTATCAAGACTAATCCACTTTGATCAATATACTGATTAATGTGCTGTAATTAGTATGAAAGAATCAATTACCATCAAATATTTTGATCAATAAACCAGTAACAATGTTAGATGCAGAATTTAATCAGATTGATTTATTTATGGTACTAAGCACCAGAAATAGACATTAGAAGATTTCTTTCTTTCTTTAGTTCTTTTTGGGATTAGTTTAGTTTTTTTTCACTTCTTTGGTTCCCACGGTGTGAAGACTTCCTCAGATCTCCTCTTCCTCCCTTTTAAAGTTTCAAAATATTAATTTCATTACACAAGTTGAGAGAACAACCACAGATTTAGTTAGCACTAATGAAAGATAATTTTGTGCTGTTGCCAAATTGTTTAAATAGCTTCATTTAATTCAGAAAAATATAGATGCTCCAATCTGTCCCAAGCAAACATTGCTCACAGAGCACAAGTCCTCATATCTCTATCTGTATGTTAAGGTAAGCCCACACCTTGAGTAGCCTGATAAAAGGTCTAGTACTTTTCCATACACTTCCATGCTAAAATTATGCATGTAAGCAATTTAAGTCACATAGATGAATGGTGTTCAAAATTAGTTCATTTTCCTGTGCAGATATACCTTTCTGTCCAATCTATGAATTATTTTTCCATCCGTCAGTTTGGCTGCAAAGGCAACTAGACTACCATCTCCTGCAACCACTTATTTTTTTCTGTTAGTGAACAGATAAAGATCTTGAGTAGTTTGTTTTTTATTGAACATATATTAGAACCTTTACACGAAAGGAATTTTGTTGCAAGTAGTCATTTCTTGTGTTCTTCTATGGTGTCTTTTTTCTTTATGTTAAATAAGTTATGTTCTTTATGTTAAATACGTTATGTTCTTTATGTTAAATAAGTTATGTTGTTATTTAATGTATTTGAACTACATACACCTAATTGCTGTATGACTCTAGGCAGCATACAACCTAACAACAATTAGAAATGCAATGCAAAAAGGAGCAAAAACAAGGAGAAATGCAATTGAAAAAAAGGAACAAAAAAGGGAAAAACAGGATGGCAAATCTGGTTGACAACTCTGGACCATTAAAACACAACAACTGCAAGAGTTTTAAGGAAGAAATGGCAGATTGAAGACAGCTCTGCCAACAATTTCTCTCCAGTCAAGGAGAAGACTTGAGATTGCCCATGACTGCTACAGATAGCAATAGACTTCTATACTGCTTTACACTGCTTTACAGTCCTTTCTAAGCAGTTTATAGAGTCAGAATATCTGAATTCTAACATTTGGAATTCTAATTTTTTTGACTTCGGAAGGATGGAAGTCTGAGTAAACCTTGAGTCAGTAAGAATTGAACTGCCGAACTTCTGGTAGCTGTCAATCAGCAGAACTAGCTGCAGTACTGCATTCTAACCACTACACCACCATGGCTCTACTTGTTACAAGAAGAATGCAGGAAGATCTCCAGCCAGTTTAAAACTCTGGGAAATGAGGGGTTAGACATCTTGTTCAAACTGCAATTAGCGCCTTTGAAAGTTCATTAAATTTGCATACTTCCTCTTCTAATTACTTTTGGAAATTGTTTGTGGACTTCTTTTCAGGATTTGTTGACCTTTGGAATAAACAATTTTGATAGCACTAAGTTTCTTTTGTCCTTAGCAAAAGAATTTTTAACTACGAGTTTATTAAAAAGAAAAATTAAAATAAAAGAAACAGCAAAATGGTGGTTAAATCTTTGGTTTTAGAGAATTGTAAGTTGACTAAGAGTCTAGATCCACTTCCAAGTACGTAATAGGACTTTGACAGTCTCACTTTGCTAACCTTAGGTTGCAATGAATAATTGGATATATTATAACATTATCTTATTGTATTTAATTGTATTATATAGCTTCATGTAAATGTTTAACGGGGGAGGAGAGAGTATTGAGCTCCGTGGTGCCACATAAAGGAGTGCTGTAGAGAACAATCTCTTCCCTTCCCAACCAGCATCATCTAGAATGTTGTCTTATGTATGTTATGTTAGCTAAGTTACGTTAGTTAAATTAAATTAGTTAAGTATGTTTTATGTTTGTTATGCTACGCTACGCTACGCTACGCTATGCTACGCTATGCTGTGTTGTACTTACTTTTCTAAATGATCATGTACCCAACCTATTGACTTAATAAGCATTTTTGCCACCAGTCCCACTGCTAGTAGGTTATACCATTGCTTATGATTCTGCTCAATCCCTAAACACTATATTCAATATGAGGGAGTCTGAATGTTTACATTCATATTCCAGGAACTCTGGGTACATTGTTTATAGGATGGTGCAGTCCATAATTTTATGTGAACCTTTAGCCACCTCATAATTGGAAGTTGCCTTACAAAGTAGCTTAGTAGGAATAATAACTGAAGAACATTAGCATTAGGAGTTTCTCACTCAGTGCATCATAGAATCCACTGATCAAATATTTATAAACTTTGTGAAATCAGTAACACAATGAAAAAAAACCAAATGGAGTACAGTAATTGTTGATATCTTTATGTAGTAGTTTGCATTGTTTGGGATTGTATTACCAGGCACAAATCTTGATTTGTTAGAAGCACAAATATTTCCAGAAGCCTTCTCATGAGAAAGAACGTCCTGAAAAGGTGGGAGAGAACATTCCAACTAGGCAGTTTGAAGATCTTTACCTTCCTATCTCTCTATGAGAGACCTGTTGGATAATAAGGAGAATCCAGCAGAAACAGGCTTTTGTGGTAATTGTCACTATGTGTCTCCCTTAAATGGAATACAGGAAGAATTTAATTTTAAGAATAAAATTACAATTTGAAGCAACTGTAATCTGAAAATATTTACCAATGGGATAAAAGCCAGTAATAGCAGTGAAGTGCCTGAGAAAAGTTCACATAGTGAAAGTGCCAACTATTTTTAGTAGGAAAACAGAAAAAAAATGAAATTAATAGGTTTAGAATTTTAACTTGCATATGTACCCAAAACCTAGATCAGTATCTGATATAACATTTGGATAATGTAATATTTTGATTATAGATTCTAGCAATACATTCCTATTTTAAAATTTCCAAAAAGCAATTAATTATTTAAGAATATCCCTTAACTTTGGCCAAACCATATTATTTAAATGTTTCATAATTCAGTCATAAAGAGAAAAAAAGGAGAGAACTCCTTCTATATTTTGTATTCCTTACTGTCTTATTTTTTAAAAACATAAAAATGTTATATTCTGTATCTCCCCTAAAGAATAGTATGTTTATGTACATATTATATACATATGCATGTAGAAAATATAAGCAACAATGTATTGGGTTGTTGGTTTTTTTGCTATGGAACAAATAACACTGATCTTTGTAGGACTAGGTCATGGGGTACAGATTTAAGGCCACCACAATATAAATGTTTCTCCCCAATTAAATTTGGTAGTCAACAGCTAGGCCATTAAAATGTGAATAAGCAAACAAATGATGAACAGGGGCATAAAAATATTCAAGGAGTATGATGGGAAGTATGCAGTTGGACAATGGATGATGGAACTGAAAGACTGCATGAATTAAGTAAAGTAAAGGTAAAAGAATGATGATGTGTGAAGGGTAAACAGTGACTGGAAGTAAGAGAATAGGCTAAGTATAGCGGTACCTTGATATTCAACTGCTTTGAAACTCATTGCATTTGTTATGTAACATGTTTTGACATTAATATTTTATTCTGTATTCATCGTTTGTTTGATATTCAACACACAAGCTAGAACCAGTCAGTTTTGGCTATCTTGTGACTGACTACATTATTCCTTATGGGAAAATTTGTTTGGTACTCATTGTTTTTGGTACTCAACATGCCTCGTGGAACCAATTAAGGGTGAGTACTGAGGTACCACTGTAATTAAATGAAGTTCAGCAGAGAACTGATGATGGACAGAGCCAACACACAAAAATGGGGAGACTCAAATCTATTTTTGAATAGCAGTAAGCAAAAAGTATATAAAATAATGAAAGTAAGTTTTTAGAAAACAATAGATAACAGAAGGAATATTGTTGCAAAACATTGTTGAAGATCAAAGCATGCCTTTCAACTGAATTTAAAATATTAGTCTTAAGTTTTTGATTTATACGGAAATCATTCATTCATAAATACTGATGATTTATATTTTCAAATGTTTTTATTGTTTGAATAGCATCATTAGAAAATAAGCAATGTGATGGAACATAGTGCTGATGGGATGCATCAAATGAATCCATATGTTTTATGAGCACATGCTTGGAAATTACCAAACATACAGTATATTCTATATTTTTATGAGTAGACAGGCAGCTATGAATTTCCAAGCTAGCCTGGCCAAACCTAATTATTTTCCATTATAAATTTAACCATCTGTTTGCACAGTTGGATTTAATACCCCCATCTTCAATCATTAGAGAGAACACATTTTATAGTCACAAACAATGAGATATTTTAAAAGCAAAAAGCCATCTCAGCTGTCTCTTATTAATGCTTCTCTGAATAACAGACTTTCAAAAGTAGCTATTAAATATATTATTCTTTTATTTCAGACTGATTTTGTGGTAAGGCTTTTCAAACTATGGCAACATGTTTAACCAGTTATAAAGAATGAATAAACATGTGTGTGTGTGTGTGTGTGTATTCACTCCAAGCTATTTTTTTAAAAAAATCCTAATATTTAATGGAATATCATATGAGCAAGTCACTGCATGAAGTCCTTTTGTCTGATATTTCTCAGATCTAGAGCCCACCCTTCTCCACTATGCTGTTATATCTTTGTAGTGTTGTGGTTGAACCTCACATTAAATAAATAAATAATGTTTAGAGTTTATGACAAGAATATATATTCCCGGGAGAAGGGGCGGGGTTTCATAGCAGCGAGATGGGATCTCCATCGGCTCCTAGATGGGGATCCCGATACGAGCGTGGAGGGGGGTCGATAGCCGACCGAAATCGTCTCGGAGGGACGATGG
>JANHFL010006338.1:340444-350618 GCA_032468155.1 Oxyrhabdium leporinum | reverse complement strand
TTTTTGTTTGTTCTCTCTCTCTCTCTCTCTCTCTCTCTCTCTCTCTCTCTCTCTCTCTCTCTCTCTCTCTCTCTGCGTATATACATTTACACACACACACACACACACACACACTGTGTTCAAATTTGTAAAAACATTTCTGATGGGGGAAACAAGTTTTATGGATCGTCTGCAAGGATCATAAAACATTTCTAGAGTTTGGATGAACTATCTTATCTAATAAAATAACGTTGCCTTTCTCTGCATTATTGGTTACTGCTATCCAGATAGTTGGCTGAAGGTTACCTGGTTTAATGACTGAATTCAAAAAGTCTAACATTATAAGGTCGTAATGTTTGTCAGCAAAAAGAGCCCTGGGCACCTCTACCCCCATATAAAACCTGGAAAAGGGTAATATGTGTTGTTGTTTTTTAATGTGGAAATTAGGATTATTAAGGACCTGCTTTCTCTGAATCCTTTTTTCCCGACTGTTTTTGTCTCCAGTATGACAAGTAATGTGATTAGCATGGCACATTGTGAATGGATAGATTGACTAAGAGAAATTCAATAATAATGTTAACATAGAGTAAAATATTGTACAATTACTTGTAACATATAAACCTGCAAAGCCTGCTTGGCCATAGATGTTAAGCCCTTCTTGGCAAATTGACTTTCAAGACTTTTGCAGAACACTGAAAACCTACAAAAATTATTGAACTAGAACTGGGATAGGCAACTAAGACATGAGTGTGCATTCCTTAGGGAAAATCCCTTTCTTACATGTTCAACTCTCTTAAAGTTATTATCTCTCTTTAGTCTCTCAAATGTTTTTGTGTTCAGATTCTATCTAGGTTCTGTGGTCAATGTAATCTGATGGACACAGCAAGGCCATTCATTCCAATTGTGGATAGCTGCACAATTTTAGAGGGTCTCCCAGGTTATTAAGATAAATGAAGTTGTGGAGTGACCAGCCAAATTTTCTACGGCATGGGGAGCTCTCACCAGAGTTTGGCAGCTTGTTTTGACCTTGGCAGAAGGAGCTTCTTTTTTTTAACTGTGCAATTCAGACTCTCTGTTGGCAGTCTACAGACTATGCCAGAACATTTTCAGTTGACCTTGGGCAGCATAATCTCTTTTTAAGCCATTTGTAAAAACTCGAGTAGAATAGTTAAAAGTTGCCAAATAACTCTCTCCAGTAGTAAGAAAAGGAGAATTGAGAATAAAAACCCAAGCATGCTAGAGTTTTAAGCTCCATTTCAAAAAATACGAACCTATCATTAACCGGGTCAGTGAAAGGTGGCTTGGCTTTGCCTCAAAGGCATTTCATGCCATGGAAGGAACCAATTCTCCTTGGCAAGGTGAAGAGGTAGTTGATTATCCTTCAGTAGGTATTTGCCCACCCTCCCTCCAAGCTTTGTCTGGCACCTTGAGTTTCTGCAGATGTTTTTTCTCGTGCATTTCATAGCTATTTGGAATTATTAGAGGATGCTTCAGAAAAGAGGCAAAGTAAAACAGTATGGCCACTTCATTCAGAGAAATCTGTATGAGTATGGGGCAGGAGCTGTGTTGCTTTGCAAAACACTTTCAAAACTAACCTGCTGGTGAAGCCAGGTGGGCTATTGAGAACACAGTACTTCCGCCATACAGTAAGGGGAAGCCTAACATTTCCTAAGTAATGAGTTCAACCATTTACAATTTCTTGCCATTGAATATTTCCCCCCTAATACTTAAGGAGATTCTGTCTTTTTGTGATTGATAATTGTTCCATGACTCATACTCCCAAGTTGGTGAGGAAAACCTTGTGGCTTAATTATTCCTATTATTCTTCTTTGAAGACGTTCCAATTTGTCTGAAACCTTCTTAAAATCTGGTGCTCAGTCAGAGTGGAATTATCTTGTGATCTGAGAACAATATTTCTCCAGCATCCTAAAATTGTGGGTCCCCCCCCTTGCATCCTCATTATAGTATTAACTCATAATCAGCTTGTCATTTAGGATCTTTTTCTCAGCTACCCTTACCAACACAAAATCTTCTCTATATTTGTACATTTGATTTCTTTTCTGAAGTGATCAATTTTAATTTGTATCTCTTAAATTATTTTTGGCTCTTTTCTCTAGCCTTTCAAAATGGTTTTGAATTTTGCTTCTGTTTCCTAGCAATTAGCATTTAATGTCATTTGCATATATGAGAAATATTTCTTGTACTCCATTCTTCAAATTATTAATGAAAGCCGAGAAAAAACATCAGATCCAGACCCGATATGTGCCTTGACATCCTCCGCTAATTTGATGAGAATTTGTTGATGAATTATTTTCTAGTACAATTTTCAAATCATTTATGAATCCACTTATATAGAGAAACTCAAGCCCCTTTTTGCCTTTATTTTTCTGCTAATGTTTTGTAAAAATGTATTTTTCAACTCCTTCTCCAAACTGCTGTTTTTTTAAATTATGGATATGGGAATGAAAAGAATCCCAAATAAACAACGGCTCCTGTGAATTGTTGACGTTGAATTGCCTATGATCTCCCACAGTTTAGAAAATTTCCTCTTGAATTTAGGTGACCAGTTCAAAGAAAGCCCATGACTTCAATTACCTGGGAAACAAAGTCACATGTACTTTGGGTGTCATCTTCCCTATGCTTTGTTGCCGCTAAGTCATGTCCAACTCTTTGCAACCTCATTGACCATGGCATGCTGGGCCCTCCTGTCCTTCACTATTTCCCAGAGTTTGTCCAAATTCATGTTCATTGCATTGATGACACTATCTTACCATCTCATCCTCTGCCATCCTCTTCTCCTTTCCTAAATCAGGGTCTTTTCCGATAATTTCCTCTCTTCCTTTTTTTCTGGTGGGCAAAGTATTTGTGCTTCAGCTTCAGTAGCTGTCCTTCCAAATAATAGTCAGGGTTGATTTCCTTTAGGATTGTCTGATTTGATCTCCTTGTGGTCCAAGGGATTCCAACACCATCCCTATGATTTATCAACCATTCGATTGTTAGAACCTTTAGGAATTCAACAGTTGGATAGGCTGAGTGGTGCTAGAGGCAGGATATTAGACACATGCACATAAAATATTAGGCATGCACTTGAAGAGAAGCATCTCAATTTGGAGGTTGCTAATTAGATTTAGCCCTTTCCGTCATTGGCTTGATTGGCAGTTTGAACAAATTAGAACAGAACAGAATAAGGAAGGGACCTTGTAGGTCATCTAGTCCAACCCCTCACCCAAGCAAGAGACCCTACACCATTTCCAACAGATGGCAGTCCGGTCTGTTCTTGAAAGCTTCCAGTGATGAAGCTCCCACAACTTCTGAAGGCAAGCGGTTCCATTGCTTGATTGTTCTGTCAGAAAAGTTCTCCTTATTTCTAGAATGAATCTCTCCTTGATCAGTTTCCATCCTTTGAACTTAAATATATAGTTCAAATTACCTTTGAACTATACATTTGAACTGAATATCTGTACTGCTCTTAATGAAAGAAGAAGAAAAAAATCCATATAAGGCTTAGTTTAATCAAACTAGCAAATTTGCCAATTTTGGAGGAACGATCTCAGTTTGCACAGCTTCCTTGCTCCAAAGCTTATAAACCTGTTCTACCTCCCTATGAGTGAAGATGCCAGATTCAGAGTTATAAGCTTAAAAGGAATGGGAAAATCCACTTTACCGATGGAAAGATAAGAGAAGAACATGAACGAGGGACTTAAACTTGACTCATCAAAGGTGATTGACTGTTTTAGAGGAACAGAAAAACCTAGACAATATAGCCATCCTCTCTTTAGTATTTCATTTATCAAATTTCTATACAACTAAAAATCTGAACGTATACTCACGAGTACACAACATAATCAGTACACAAGAAAATGTTCACATTATATAAATCATTAAATCAACCATCAAAATTAGTAAATAATTATAGAAATTAAATTAACACAATTGCTAAGGACAACCAGAACATACATTTACTATCAATGATCCACTAAATTACAAAAACTCTCCAGAACAATTTCATCTTGCCTATCTTCTTAGGGTAAATCTAACTTAGACTTAGGGTAAATCTAACCTCTAAGGCAGGGGTGTTAAAGTCAGGGCCTGGGGGCCAGATCCGGCCCACAGGGTACTTAGATCTGGCCTGTGGGGCCACCCTCGAAAAAGTGAAGGACTGGCTGTGGTATCTCTGCCAGCAAAAACGAAACGCAAGAGGGCCTCAAGTGTGGCTCTCCCGTGTTCCGTTTTCACTGGCCATCGCAGCTGAAAATGAAGCTCGGGAACGCTGTTTTCCCTGGCAGAGTGATCGGGCCACCACAGGTGCCCTGATACAAGTGACATCAAACTGGCCATGCCCACCCTGGTCATGGTAACCCCGCCCCCCTAAGCTCAAACACAACCCTGATGCGGAAATTGAGTTTGACACCTCTGCCCTAAGTGAAAGCTATTTCAACACATATGGGCCATATCAGAGAATCACCACTTTCTAGCTTCAGTATGCCTTCTTCATGGGAGTCAAGACCACCATTGTTCTCTTGGGAGGCAAGTATTGAATGGGCTATTTATGACCATTGAAGGTGGCCCTAGAGGTATCTTTGTAGCAAGCCATATGGCCATTTATAGGTTAAAACTCACACATTAAATTGCACCCAAAAACTTATTGGCAATCAAGGTAAACAACTAACCTTGCTGGAAAGGAAACTAGATAATCCCCTCCCCCAAAAGGGAAATGCAATAATTCTCAACTATAGGGAAATTCAACGATGGCTTACCCTGCCTCCACCTGCTGAAGGCAATCATTCCTCCCCAAATGAGCATTAATTGTCTTTCAGATCCAGCCATTCGCTTCCCTTCCAGGTCCGTGTAGGAGCTAGGAGCTAGATGTCTATGGGTGGCAAAGGACAGGCTAGAAAAAATTCTACCAACTTCATGGAGGCCAAAAGAAGTCCCAGCGGGATGGAGAGGCATCAGCTAGTCAACACTGTGACTTCTGCCCATGAGGACTGAGGATGGAAAATCTGAGTGATTTGGTGTGCAAAATGATGTTTAAGACTTGTGGATATCGACTTCCAGAATTTCACAGTCAGCACGGCTGGCTGAGGAATTCTGGGAGTTGACATCCACAAGTCTTAAAGTTGCCAGGTTTAGAGACCCCTGCAATAAGGGGAAGGGGATACTGTAATTTTGCTTTCTTTATTTCCATGATATAAATCCAAACCTGAGGTTCTACCTATATTGGGGCAGATTCACTTTTCATCTTCTTTGTAGGTACTCCTCATGTCATGTAGACCAAATTGAGCAAAGTTCTTCCTGTTTGCTGATCTCAGGGCAGTTGTTTACAGCAGGATACCTTATCTAGTCACAAGTCCTAATATATTGCAGAAGTAGTATCCCTACTACTACATCTTTATATTCGGTTGGTCAACCAGCCAACCCACCTGAATGGAGACCATGATGAGGCAAGGTCAGTTTCTAATTATCTAATACATTTGGTTGTTAGACTTGATGACTTTGAAGAAGGATATCCAGAACATCAAAATAGACCTGAAAAGCAACAGGAGGTGAATGAAAACCAGTTCTGAAGTAGAGAAAGATTAAAATTTCATTAACTGTTTCAGTTAGCATTACGGGAATGTTACGAAATTAAAGATGAGAGTGGGAAGCCAAAGACTTATAAACTTACTGCTTCCTTCATCCCATTTAGGCAAGCTCCATATTGGCAGAGGACAAACCAGAACAGCCATCCACCCATCCGTTGATACAAAAGCTGTGCTTTTGCCTAAACTGCCCAGTTATTCTTAATTATGCTTCCTCATTTTTGAATGTAGATGAGCCAAAATATAATGTCTTTCTCATAGGATAAGAACTTCCCTAGGCTGTGTCTGGTGATGATCTCATATAGCTAATATGGCTCACAGGAGATTTTAAAATAAGGGATGCAAGCACTAAAACCCTAGGAGAACATAGACAATTCTCCAAACCAGGGGTCTTCAAACTTAAGACTTATGGACTTCAACTTCCACAAATCCTTAGCCAGCCATATTGGCTGGAGAATTCTGAGAGTTGAAGTTCGCAAGTCTTAAAATTGCCAGGTTTGGCAACCCTGCTCCAAACCATCTCTCTAATGTCCCAAATGTGCTTTTTCTCCATAGACATCTCTCTAAAGCTTGAGATGTGGTGCCAAAGTGGTTCCAAATTGCTCTGCAATGACAGGTTTTTCACCAGGCCGAATGGACAAGTATTAAATACATGGGGAGTTATTAATAGTAACTGTATTTAATTAATTAAAGAAATCAAAATTAAATCCAATCCAATCATTAAACTTTCCTGACATTGCTAGCAATTAAGCTTGACGGGAAGGAGACTTGATTTATTTACCCTAATGCAATATTCAAAGGTCAAATACAGCCTTCAGTTGGAAAATGATTGTACACTACTGTTTTAAAATCAGTGTCTGACAGTGTTTTCATTTGATGTCTGAATTATGATATGAGTCCAGGAGGTGAACAATTTTTGTGGTAAACTTAGGAGTCTGATGAAATCTTCCATCAAACTACATTTTGGCATACACAAAAAAATCAAAAGTCTAAAAAATTAAGCTCAATTCAGTAAATTCAAATGCACTTTTGAATCACTTGAAGTGTAATTTCTTCAGAAGTAAGTGGAGTAAACCGGTAGATTAGCATTGGAAATATATTTTAACGTATTCACTGGAAAAAGAATAATGTACTTTTTGTAATAAAGATAAGCCAAGCCATATAGCTAAGGCAACATGAAGCTGAATAAGGAAGAAAAATCAGGAAATATAATAGCTGCTTGCCTTATCAGCCAGACATCACATCCCTTTCTTGCACATAATTGTATACAACTGTATTCTTGTGTATGTAATTAAATGCTTTTGTGGAGTACTTTGAATGCTGGGTAATATTAAAGGCACCATTAAGACACAATGTGCAGTAAACAATGTTTAAAGCAAATGTAGCTGAAGTTGCTAACATTTGAATAATATCCACCCAAAAGTCTTTGTCTTTCCACAAGTTTTTACCTATTTGCTTGGAGACTGTATACTGGATAATATGTATTGTACAATATGTACTGTATATTAGATAATACCTGCTGATATTAAACATGCTATATTTTTTATAAATGCAGGAAACCATCAAATTTAGCAAATTATCGAAATCATATAACACAGGAGGCAGCAAGCAATCTTGGGTGTGGAATTGTTTTAGTACATTAAAAGACATTTGAAATGCCTTATTTTTGAAGGTTAGTGCATCAGGACAAGCCACCGAGGGCAAGATCACCTTGTGGACGTCTGGGCAACAGGTCAAGACTCGAGAGAGGCAACACTGATAAGATCCTGGCGACAGTTTCTTGGATACAAGTAGCTTGTTTCCAAGCAGAGCATTTTCAAACTTTTAAATGAACAACAAACGTCTGTTTGCTCAAATCTCTCCCAATCACAGCTCATTAATTACAGCCAGCCATAAGACTGGGCTGGGTAGAGCTCCTGTCTCATTCTGTTTCTTTCTCTCCACGTTGGTTCTGCAGCCCAGCCAAACTCAAGGACGTTTGACATGCAATCTCAAGAATACTTTCCTCCTTTAGCCATGTTTCCTCCTCCACCTCCCCACTTGTCCCCTCCTCCCCCAGTGATATTTTCCAGCACTCACACTCCCAAAACTCAACTGTTTGTTAGGCTGCGGTAGATGACAGTGAGTTGTAAACTGTGATTGAAGCAGACAGACATGGTGATCCCTGCGGCTCCTGGCACCAGAATGTTTCATAATAAATTTGAGCTTATTTAGCATCTTGCTCAGTTTCAGTTGCGTAGGGTTTGGGTTTTTTTTTGCTCTAGAGTGTGTTTGTTTTCCCTAAAATGTGAACACTTAAACTATAGAGACTTTATACATATTCTGAGCATTCACCTCAAACATTTCTTGGCTAGATGTTGATTTCTCTCCATGGGCTTCTTCAAACATGGTTGGGGTGGAGAAGCTGGTAGGGGAGGCAAGGAACAGCTTTCCCATTCTTAGGTTGTTGTTAATAAAAAATTGTGCCACTTTGCCTTCGGAAGTCATTTCCCATTCTTGTCTCACTGTTATCGTTTCAAGATTTAGTAACGTGCAACAGTAATGTTCAAGACAATGTTCTCCTTGTTCTATAAGGATGTATGGCAGATGTGTTTCTGTGAAGGTAATATCTACTTACCAGAAGCTGCTATATAGGGAAAATCTTTGATGATACAGAATAAAAAATAAAGTCTTTCATCAAACAAAAGCAGTTTTTGAAACGATTGGAAAAGGGAAGTGAACGTTCATAACACTTTTTCTTTTCTTCTTATAGTATTTTATTGCTAGGTTCTTTTGTTAACTGTTCATTTGGCTTCTTTAATTATTATTTATTAGAAGCCACATCAGAAGCAATTATGTTTGGGCTGTTTTGGCCAATAATCCAATGCAATTTGCTTTTGGTTATTGATCCTCTGTTCTTGCCATCTATTCCTGCTTGAAATATTAAAATTCTATTTTTGCTGTCCTGGTTAGTCATCCCTCTTTCAAGACACGGGTGAAAGAATTATAAATGTTGCTCAACTGAAAATGCCAGCAGCTCTAACTAGCCAGGCTGATGGTTGAGATAATGAGAGATTTTTCCAGCAATACCTGGAGGACAGTGAGTGCTTTACCTCTGCTATTTTCCAGATAGCCACTCCTCTTCACATGAAGAGAAAAAGATAGCTTAATCAGAGAAAAACAGGAGAAATTCATAAAAATGAAGTCTTTTTTCTTTAGAAAATCTATGTATATAGTAGCATGCAATATTTAGTAGCATGCAATATTTCTGCATTTTTCTAGAATCACCTTTCTATTATGGAGATCCTTGAAATCAATTGTTAATCTTACAACACAACAACACACACACATCAGGCACTATATAAACACCACACATAGAATAGTCCAAAGAATATACTCTGCTAGAGAGAAGTTCCCTGAGATGGGCTCCAGCAAGAGTCTGAAAGTTCGGAAGACAAAAACTCCAATTCCGCTGACCAACCCCGACTGGTTCCTGCAACATTATCCTGGGACGCATATATTTACCTTTATTCATATTAATCTTATTATACAGAACCAACAAGCATCAATCAGTTATTTAAACATTGATCAGTTACATTTAGAGGGAAGGCATCCTTTAGCAATAGGCAAAGAGTTAATATTTACCAAGTTTAAAGCGATTCCTGAATGGAGACTCCCATCAATTTCTGCACTGTAAACACTGCAGACATTATTCATATTGAAACTTAACTTAATGTGCATGTCATGTTTAATTTGAATGTACAATCCTCAGGAGCTACTAAGATGTGCAAGGGGGTTGCTCCATAATGAGCCACGGAACTCCATTTTCAGCTTCTGAGTGTTCCTGGGCCCATGGATTGAGTTCACATTTCCAGTTTGCCACTGGTTTCCCACAGGATAGGAAAGAGTATAAGGGTATTTCTGTTTAGATATTTTATAAATGCATTAGATCTAGCTATCTAGTACTGTACAGGGAGTCCTCGACTTGCAAACTATTCATTTAGTGACTGTTCAAAGTTACAACAGAAAAATGTGACTTATGATGGTTTCTCACACTTACGACTGTTACAGCATCCCCGTTCCCCATCCTGTGATCAGAATTCGGATGCTTGGTATCTGCTTCCTATTCATGACGGTTGCAGTACCTGAAGATCATCCCAGTATCCCACCAATTTACGACCTTCTGTCAAGCAAAGTCAATGGGGAAGTTAGATTTACTTTACAACCGTGTTGCTAACTTAACAACTGCAGTGATTCGCTTAACATTTGTGGCAAGAAAGGTTGCAAAATGGGGCAAAACTCAATTAACAACTATCTTGCTTAGCAACAGACATTTTGGACCCCGATTGTTATTGTAAGTAGAGGACTACCTGTAGTTGCAGAGAAAATTTTGATTAATACATCTCTACACTGCATTTCTATTCAAAATCAGAGCAATTTGTTTGTTTGTTGGTATATTGCCTTTATTATTTTTTAAAATTACTCAAAGCAACAAACCTATCCAACATAACTTCTTCCCCCTATTTGCCCTACAACAACAACCCTTTGTTGTAGGTTGGTTGAGAGAGAGAGAGAGAGAGAGAGAGAGAGAGAGAGAGAGAGAGAGAGAGAGAGAGAGAGAGAGAGAGAGAGAG
>JANHFL010006338.1:315604-329401 GCA_032468155.1 Oxyrhabdium leporinum | reverse complement strand
TTCTTTCTTTCTTTCTTTCTTTCTTTCTTTCTTTCTTTCTTTCTTTCTTTCTTTCTTTCTTTCTTTCTTTCTTTTGTGACAGTATGGATTGTAAAACAAGTGGTAGTTGGCAGTGATTTATAAAGAATCCTAATGTGGGATTGTTTAAACCAAAGGGCTGTTACTAGATTATGAACAAAAAAAAAACCCAGGAAATCACGATTTAGAGGTACAGGGTGGGAGAGTATAAAGAGATAGCAGGTATGGGCAACATTAGTTTTCCAGGATGAGAAATAGAGTAAACCAAACTAGTGGTATGCTGGCACAACCAGCATTGTACATATGAATAAAATAGAATAACAAAGTTGGAAGGTACCTTGGAGGTTTTCTAGTCCAACCCCCTGCTTAGCAGTGGTGGGATTGGAAGAATTTAACCGGTTCTCTGGCTGGGTAGGCATGGCCAGTTGGTCATGTGACTAGGTGGGTGATGTCACTCATCACACCCAGCTCCGCCTCCTGGCCACTTGCCTCAAGGGCAGAGGTAGGATTCAGCCAGTTGGGGCTAATCCCACCACTGGCTGGCCCCGCCCCCACCCATTTTTGGTGGGTTTTTTGGCACATTTTTGGCCAGGTTTTTGGGGGGTCATTTTCAGGCCATTTTTCAGGGTGTTTTCAGGCTCTCTGTGGGCTGTTTTCAGGCCGTTTTGCAGGCTGCAAAACGAGCTGGGGCGGGGCCAGCCAGTTGTGGGATTTTCTGGTTCGCCAAACTGCGCAGAATCTTAACTACCGGTTCACCTGAACCAGTGCAAACCTGCAGCACCCCACCTCTGCTGCTTAGGCAGGACACAACCTCATAAAGAAAGTAGCATTATGGTTATCTGATTAGATTAGATTAACAGAGTTGGAAGGGACTTTGTAGGTCATCTAGTCCAACCCCCCGCCCAAGCAGGAGACCCTACACCATTTCTGACAAATGGTAGTCCAGTCTCTTCTTGAAAGTCTCAAGTGATGAGGCTCCCACAACGTCCGAAGGCAAGCTGTTCCATTGGTTGATTGTTCTCACTGTCATAATTTTTTTCCTTATTTGCAGGTTAAATCTCTCCTTGTTCAGTTTCCATCCATTATTCCTTGTCTAGCCTACAGATGCTTTAGAAAATAGCTTGGCCCCTTCCTCTCTGTGGCAGCCCCTCAAATATTGGAACACTGCCTCCCCTGGTCCTTCTCTTCGCTAGACTAGCCAAGCCCAGTTCCTGTAACTGTTTTTCATATGTTTTAGTCTCCAGGCCCCTAATCATCCTACTTGCTCTTCTCTGCACTTTTTCTAGAGCCTCAACATCTTTTTTATAGTGTGGTAACCAAAACTTGATGCAGTACTCTAGGACTACACATTGAGTGCAGTTGGTCAGCCATAAATGCTAATGGAATGGATATTAGTGCAGAATACAATGTCCTACCTGGACACTGAAATTGGATAAAGACCTTTCTGTAGTTTAGTCCCACTACAGCATATAATGTCTGCAGGACATTACAGCATATTTAGTCCCACTACAGCATATAATGTCTGCACTACCTTCCCTTCATGCAGTGGATGGCTTCAAACATTGTGCTAAGCCACAACATGGTTTATTGGAAGGGGAAACAGTTTTATTTATGAAGTTTGCCGCTGTAGCTTATTCAAGTAAGCAGCCTGGCTGTTCATATGACTAGCACATTAAAAATATTTTCAGGGGATACCCTGAATCTTGAAGATGATAGTAGAGCAATAGGTCACTAAAAGAGAAGAGTGGAGATTATAATTATTCACAGTGGGACATAACCAGTGGTGGAATTCAAATAGTTTAACAATCAGTTTGCCCAGGGTTAGGTTGGCTGTTGTGGGACATGTAGCCCATCCCTGTCCTCCAGCTCTGCCACACATGTGGGATGAGACTCCTGCGACAGCCAACTGGGCAAACTGGTTGCTAAATTAACCCCCACCCGCCACCCCATTATCAAATTTGTAATGAAACTGGATCCTGGGCATTGTGCTGCTCTGTGTTGTTGTTTTTTTCATTACAAATTTGAAGGCAATTTTCTTCCCAATTTTTTTTTTAATCTGTTAACATTGTAATCTGGAAAAATGGAAAACATTAATAAGAAAGTGCAATTAAAATAAATCTTTTGGCTCAAAAGGCACATTTAACATACATGGATATGGATTATGGTTCCTTCTCACATTGTTAATCTTGATGGGGATGTTCTAACATTCTGCACCTATTAATAAAAATATTAACATATATGCTAGTACATGCTTTGCTTTCCTGTTACTTCTATCTTCTAATTATATTGGATTAGATGAATCCCCAATCATAGTTCTGGGAGTCATAATCCCAGACATAATTAATAGCAATAGCATTTAGGCTTACATACCATCCCATAGTGCTTTACAGCACTGTGTAGATGGTTTACAATGTCAGCATATTACCCCCAATAATCTGGGTCCTCATTTTATCAACTTTGGAAGGATGGAAGGCTGAGTCAAATGAGCCCCATCAGGATTGAACTCCAGGCTGTAGACAGAGTTTGACTGAAATACTGCATTTTAACCATTGCACCACCAGGGCTCCTATATCTATAAGTATCTAAATGGAACCCAGTTGAGGAATCTTCTCAAGAAACTTCTTTTTTAAAAGAAGAACTATTTTAAGCAAGGAATAAAACTGAATTAGAAGCATCATGCATCCATGACATTGCTGATCTCACAGTATCTAAAAAAGACTTTTCATTTTTTTAAAAATTGATATATTATTGATACAGTGTTGACTTAGCTTCTGCAAGCATTACATTATAGTTCTGTGGGAAGGAGAAAGAAACTAAATACAACAAAGGGCGTTGAAATCTTGATTTATGGACCTCACTTCGTTGGACTCTGCAATGAATGCAATGTTTCACAAGATTTATATATATTTTAACATCGTTACGCAAGATACATCATATGTACCATTGTTACTTCATTTGCATAGGGATATCATTACCCAGTGATGTGAGTTCTTCATAATGATGTAATCATGCAAATGACAGAAATTGTTATAACCTTATGTAATGATATTTGTGAGTTTGCACTCCTCCCCCAAAATAATCCATTTAAATAAGGTTTCATTCTAAATCCTCTGAATGTAAACCCTGAAGAGAAATTGTTCTCTATCTTCCCTCTTTCCTCAGAATCATTCCTGAAAACTTTTTTTTAAAAAGGGGGGGACTGCTCTTCCTTGTACTACTTAATGGTAATTTGCACCTGTAATATACTCATTCCTGGTCTGATTAATACTAAGCCACAGTTTTCTGGTTGGATTATTTTCCAATTGAATTTCTTAATTTCCTCAAGAAAACTCACTGCTCAAGATTAACACTGAAGTGTTATATGACACATAACAGAGTGATATTTTATTGTGAGCATCTATATAAACACTCATAGTTCTGATGAAGAAAAATAGAATTAGCAATAGTCCAGTTGATGATAAGAGAAGTGAGACTTTTGTGCTAACTTTCACATGGACAAGAGGTTTCTAAAAAAAAATCTTCCTAGTTACATTTCACCTCGGCAAATCATTTCCCCAAGCATTTACTGTGTGCCCATGCCAGCATTTATCTACTGAAAACAGAAGCAGCTTCTGATGACTCAGCCATGGTGTGGGTTTTTTTCTTCCTATTAGATCAGCATCAGAGAAAAACCAGCAAAACTGTTAACTAGACCTAGGATATGAAAAATGCTTTTGTTTCAAATCCAGAATAAATTGCCATGATCTGGAAGCTTTCTGAAAGAATTTTGGATTCAGTAAAAATGAAACTAGTTAACTCTGGTTGTTTTGGGTTTGGGTAGAACCGCATCTACAAAGCAAGTAGGGCAAGGTTACTGCATGTTGATCCTCTCTCTCTTTCACCCCTCAATATGTAATTTCATCAGCCCAATTTTACCCTATCTTCCCAGCATGACCTCTCTCCCAGAGGCGGGCTGCTCTTGCTTTGGCAAGAGGTTCGCTGGTCGCGCATGCGCATTTGTGCGTGCGGCCGCTTCGCTTGCACGCACCGCTTTGGGGTTCGTGCGAAGCTACAGGGAGGCAGCTGATGATGACAGCAGCTCCAGTGAGTACAACAGGGGCGGCGCAGAGCTCACCTGAGCAGCAGGGGCGGCGGAAAGGTAAGTTATTTAGTGATAGCTTAGGACAAGGGCGGGTGGGAGGCCCAGCCAGAGCGCAGAGCAAGAGGTTCTAACTCGAACCTCTGCGACCATGCAGCAGCCCACCCCTGCTCTCTCCTCCCTTCCCTCTCAGTCACTTCCAAACATCTCCTTTCAACCATAGCCAACATTACATATAGCTTTGAGCAATGGTGGGATTCAAATAATTTGAAATCCAATTCACCCAGGGTCAGGTAGGTTGTTAGGAGGCATGGCCCATCCCCGTCCTCCAGCTCCACTGCACATGTGGGATGAGCCTCCAGCGACGGCCACCCTGACCATGGGCAAACCAGTTGTTAAATTATCCCTCCTGCTATCAAAGTGGATCCTGGGTGCTGCGCTGCAATGGAGAAACAGGAAACAGAAAGGCCGGCACAAAGAAAGGAGGAGGAGCAGGAGAAGAAAGAGGCAAAGTGACCTCCTCCTTCCCTCGTGCCAGCCACCCCGTTGCCCATTTCTCCATTGCAGTGCAGTGCCCAGAGTTCACTTTGATACCGGGAGGATAATTTAACAACCGGTTTTCTAGAACTGGCACGAACCAGCTGAATCCGACCACTGGCTTTGAGGGGATCGGAAATACACAACAGTTGGAAAGAATTGGGTGTTATTTCAGGATATATACAAGAATTTATAAGTTTACATCTCTGAAAAGGCATCAGTGTTTCAGATTTAAAAAATGTGCTTTGATCTAACAGCAAATTGAGCTAGCTACCTTGAAACAATCTTTTGGCTAAATCAGGAAATAAACATTATTTATTTGGGAAGGGGACAAGTAGTTTATTTCTTGCCACAAATGACTTAGGTATGTTGTGGGCAACTTAGCAGGCCTCACCACATATTTAAATATTCTCTGGGTATATAAACTCTTATAGTTTTAGGATCTGAATAATCAAGTTCAACAAGCTTGTCCACTGTTTATATTCTCACTATTACATATGTTATTCCATCTCTTTTGTAATAATCTCAGCAACATCTTAAAATCAGCTAAGCTAAGACATTTGTTCATTGGGAGTGTGTGGGGGGGATGTATATAGGTTTGCTATGGAAAGAACATATTGCATTCATGTCTGCTGCTTCTGTGTACTGGAGAGGACAAATCAATAGGACATTTAGACATTTTTTTCAATCATTTGCAGATAACGTTTCACTTCCCTTCAACAACCATTTGTTTGAAAATAATAAACTGAATATAAGCAGGCCATTAAGATCATCAAGACCAACTCCCTGCTTTAGAACAGGAATCAAATTAGAGCATCCCCAACAGGTGTCCAGCCTCCATTTGTCCATGTCTGCTAAAGGGGATTTTACTGTTTCTCTTGTGCCAAACCATTCTTATCATTAAGTATGGCAACTGTATAGATGGAGGTGTTAATCATTGATAGTTGTTTTGGGATGCCCAAGCCATCTCTTAGACAGAGGCCTACTTTTCTTTAAAACTCAACCTAGAGAACTGCAATCAGCCATCACTAACTGCTTGGTTTTGTGTTATAATCCATCTGTGGAATGCTCCTCTGTGTTGGATGCAACGGAAACCTTCACGTGCAGAAAATGAGTGTGTAACAAAGAAAAAAATCTTCTTTCCAGAAGAGGATTTTTTTTAATGTTTTACTAGATTTTTATTTTTAAATAAACATCAATATCAATACATGAACAGTGTGGCCCCGGGTATAATTCATTTTGATACAAACATCAATAATAATAATCATAGTTATTATGTTAATCAAACTTATATAATCCTAGTATTAATATACATATTTTTTTAAAAAAGTGGTTATTCAATATTTCAATATTCCATTTTAATGCCAATGATGTTATAAGAATACATGGTAATACCATCTTTCTGCATTTTCTGCATTCTTACTCTCTAATCTTTCCCATCAAATTATTACTTATATTCTATTATTAAAAAATTATATCTTTCCATCTAACTAGTGCTTCATATAAAGGTGTATATTTTTATTTCTACCTCTCTTCAAATTTCTAATCAGGCCATCATTATATTAGAAAAAAAGAACACACACACACACAATTCCTTTCCATCTATCATCTCTCATCCATTTAATACTTCAGTTCTTATTCATTATTTTGGCTTGCCTCCTATACTCCTCTCTTAAATGTTTATCTTTATCATCATCTGTATCTTCACCATTCAGACTATAGATTTCTCCCATCTGTATCATCCTAAGCTGCCAGGTCTCCAAAATATCCACCCAACCCCTATCTCTCTTTCAAAAGTATCTTCCAGGTTATCCAGTTCCATTTTTAAATCTCTTAAAATGCTTTTCTCTTGGTTTATTTCATCTGTCATTATTATTATCATGTTCTCCTTTCCATCTTCTTGGTTTGTTTGCTGGTGTGTCTATTCTGTCTTTTCTTCCATTCTTTATGCTCTCTCTCCTCTCTTTCCTGGACTCTTTGATCTTCATTCATCATCAGTTGTAGCATATTTTCTATTTTCCGATATATGCTTTGCATTAGGTACTTTGTGATTCTTTTCCATAGTACCCCTAATGTTTTGAAACATCAGCGCCATTTCTCTTTCCCCTTGATGGAGCAGCTTGTCTTAATTTAGTAAGTCCCACACTTACTCAAGTCCAAACGCAATATATTCCAGTCCAATGTTACTCCTCAGAAAGTTCAATAATCATTGTCCTTTACATCTCAGGATGATTAATTCTCCATTTTCAGCCTCTGTGCGCCCCATTTTCTGCCTGTTCTGATTCCCGCCACCCAGAATGGGTGGAAAATGGGGTGCATGGAAGCCAAAAACAGGGCGCACGGAGGCAAAAAAGGGGCCTGTGAAGGCTGAAAATGGGCCACACGGAGGCAGCAGTAGGTGATGGTGATCCCTGCAGCCTGAAACAGCTAATCATCGGGAGGCCAATTCAAGCGACAATCAGCTGCTTCTGCTAATCAGGCTGTGTTGAAGCTGAAACGGGCTGTTTGCTGCTTGCTGCAAGGAGGAAATTGCTGGGAGGCAGAGGCTGAAGGATGGGGGCCAATGGGTGGGTGGGGCTTCGGCAGCATTCAGTGTATAAGATGCACAGACATTTCCACGCACTTTTTGGGGTGGAAAAAGTGCAGCTTCTACTCTGAAAAATATGGTATTTTTATCTTTTTAATTGTTATATTTAATAAAATTATTATAAAAATAGTGTGACAGTAGACTTAATTGAAATTAAATATATTCTTCCTCGTTGTAACATTTTATATAGAAATTAAATAAAATGTAGCATTCTGAAACTCCTGAAAATTAAATTTCAATCATAATTTGATTGAATCAGAATCATCTTCATCCTAGGAACTGAACCTATCCTCTCCACTCTGGAAATTGAAAAAGCAGTCTATAACCACTTCAGGATCTGGTGAAATATGAAATACAGTCCTACTAAAATCCCTGAAGATTTTGAATCTTTTATTTATCTTTTATTTATCTCACTTCAGGATTAAGATAAATGGTCTGTCTATGCTGGAATGATAATCATTTCTGACTGTAGCTCAATTTTTATTCTTACATACAGTCAGTGAATCTGATTGCTATGTGACCTTGTGGCTTCCTACTGCCTCACTGGAAAAATTTCGAACCAAAACAGTTACAAACTGCAAAGATCCAATATGGAATGAAATATTCTATTTCAGGATCCAGAGTCAAGTCAAGGTACGATGAACGCTAACCCTAACCCTTCTAAATGAGCCAGGATAATAGTATTTGTTTATTGTTGTGCTACTTTATCATTATTTCTCATCCAATTCTTTCTTCTCAATTTATTTTATATTATGTAATTAGTCAGTGTCTAGGTAATCCTCCCAATCCAATAAGTTTTTACAAAGAATGCTGCTTTCACTATGTAGCAAGGTTGATCTTTGATTTTATATGTATTATTTTGTTACTCTGACTACTCTGAGTAAGTCTACCTTTTGGGCTCACAGTATTTGCCCCATACTAGTTTCCTTTGGAAGGGCATTGCTAGAGGATGGCATTTTCTTACCTTTCTTATACCTTCATTTATGCCATTTTCAATATTGGATTTCCACACCCATTTTCATCAGTCAGCTGTTATTATGCTGGTTAAAGAATTAGAGGCCCAGCCAAAAACTTGGAGAAATTGGTTGTGCAAATATTTTTTCACAAAGCTCCCATATTTCAGATTTCTAGGTAAACAAGTAATAACTCAAGATGCTTCCAGGGCCTAAAATTTGATATTCCCTTTTCCCAAAGTGCCATTTTTTGTGACGATAAACATTTGCCTTTTGTCCATACTGTGATGTTGTACTTTAGTTGTAACAGAATTCATTTCTGTCTTCAGAATGTTTTGGAACTGACAATATGTGATGAAGATTTCTATCGAAATGATGACAATCGTGTAATTTACTATGATGTAGCTAAAATCCCACTTGGAGAATCAATAATCGTAAAATTTGAATTGGATCGCCTGGTGAGTGTGAATAAATTCGGACCCTTTCTGTTGGGTGGGAATTATGGGAAATCTTGCTAAGACTCTGCAGAGTTTGGTGAACCCCCAACTCCCACTCCTGGCTGGCCCTGCCCTGCTCTACCCAACCCCGCCCCGGCTGGGAGATCACACTCTTCAGCCCAGCCTGATTAGCAGAAGCAGCTGGTTTTCGCTTGAATCTGACTCCAATGATCAGTTGTTACAGGCTGCAGGGATGCCGTTGCCGCCTCCATGCGCCCGGTTTCCAGCCTCCGCGCGCCCCATTTTCAGCCTGTTCCAGGTGGTGGGGATCAGAACAGGTGGAAAATAGGACCCTGGAGCACGCGGAGGCGGCAATAGGCGATGGCAATCCCTGCAGCCTGAAACAGCTGATCGTCGGGAGGCTGATTCTTTTTGCTGTTTGCTACAATTAGGCAAATTGTGGGACGCAGAGGCAGATTTTTTTTCCTCTTGTTTTCCTTCCCAAACGCTAACTGCTTATGCTAATCAGGCTGTGCTGAAGTTGAAACAGAGTTTTTGCTGTTTGCTGCAAGGAGGCAAATTGCTGGGAGGCAGAGGCAATTTTTTTTCCCTTGCAATGGAGATCCCTGCAGCTAGTAGCCATGTAGGGCAATTTGAGGAAGGTGTTAGTGATGAATTCTGGTAATAAAAAAAGACAATTTTTGGAGAATGATGCTTTGGTCAGTTTGTGAGGGAATCCATGAAAAACTGAGCATGTATCCTGTGTGAGATAGGAGACAATCATCTTCCTGAAGGAAGGTTAAACTGTAGGAAAACTTAAAAAGTAAAAAATAGGGCCCATAGATGAATATTATTATCTGACAAGTGTGAAGGCACACTTCAGTTTTCTTCACTATGGTAAGTTACATGGTACTTTTATGTCAATTTTATGGTAATTGTCTAAATAGTCATCTCTATAGAAATAATACCTACATTAAATTCACATGCTATATCCTTCATTCTCCTCTTTACTCTTCCTGTCCCCTGAATTCCTTCTCTGAAGCATTTTTAGGCAATCAGCTTTTTGGTCTCCAAACCATTTTGAAATCATTTCAAAATAAACCCAAAACGTATTCAGACAGTTTTGTCTTTCTTAGATCCACTAAAAATATTTGATTGTTTTAACGCAGATGCAAGTTGGCCATCTTTCTCCTGTGCCTTGATATTTCCACATTCAAGGACCCAGTTGAGTATATCTGACTTGCTTTCAAGAGTCTGGTACCATTTGATCACCAAGGAGCTTATAGGTTGCACCCAAACTAGAATCCCAGTGTGCTTTGGTAAGCCTCATCGTCTAACTCCTCAAGGCTAAATGTGTTTCTCGGAATTGAAACTTACATCTATTAAGCATGTTAAACAGTGACAGGAAACCTGTGGCCTCCAGATGTTGCTGAGTTACAATCCCCAACATCCCTAAGCATCTGTCATGCTAGCTGGGGCTAAAGAGATTAGGAACCCAATACAGCTGGAATGCTATGGATTCTTTACCCCTCATGTTAAGAATCATAGTGGAAAATAACATTTTTCTTTGTTAGAATAGATAGAACTAGGTATCGTGTTAAACGGAAGATTTTCTCTCCCCCACTCAAAAAACCCCCACTCTTGTCACCTGAGAAGCTTCCCTGATTGCTACTAATTTCCTGGACACTTAATCAATTATAAAAAATGGTTGCAGGAATTTGGTATGTGTAGTTTTATAAAAAGAAGGACATGGGGTGACATGATAGCAGCGTTCCGATATCTCAGAGACTGCCACAAAGAAGGAGTCAAGCTATTCACCAAAGCGCCTGAGGATAGGACAAGAAGCAATGGGTGGAAACTAATCAAGGAGAGAAGCAATTTAGAACTAAGGAGAAATTTCCTGACAGTTTGAACAATTAATCTGTGGAATGGCTTGCTTCCAGAAGTTGTGGGTGCTCCAACACTGGAGGTTTTCAAGAAGATATTGGACAGCCATTTGTCTGGAAATTTGTCGGGGCGTCAAACTCGTGTCATCACGTCAGCATCACATGATGTATCGTGACTTTTTTCCCCTTTGCTAAACCGGCTGTGGGTGTGGCCAGCGCATGATGCATCTGGCCTGTGGGCCAGGAATTTGACACCCCTGGTATAGGGTCTCCTGCTTGAGCAGGGGTTGGACTGAAAGACCTCCAAGATCTCTTCCAATTCTGTTATTCCAATTACAATTAGGCAAAATTCTAACTCAATAAGTTCATCAGGAGGTGACTTCCTTGGCTATGCATCCAAGCAGATGCCAAGGCCATTGTATAATAGATCCCTTATAAAATATCCCTGATCAATTTGTAAGGTGTCCCAAAGGTGCTTTTTCAGGAGGCAACTGGACTTTCTGGTTTTTCTTTGAAGATGTTTCTTTTCTCATCCAAGAAGTTTCTTCAGCTTCAACTTCTTCGATGAGAAGCAACACATCTTCAAAGAAAAACCAGAAAGTCCAGTTGCCTCTTGAAAAAGCACCTTTGGGACAACCATGTATGACTGAGAAAACTTGTAGCATGGCTAGGAAGAAGAGCAACTGCCCAGATTGCGATGCTTCTTAGGTGCAATGAATCACTGTGTTACACATGCTGAATTGGGAAAGCAACCACTGTGGCTCATTTTAAACAAATTCTGTCCAGAAAAAGTGGTATATTTTCAGGATTGTTGCCAATGCTTGAATTGGCATAGAGGCCTGTAACAAGTCACAGTGATGTCTGAATGATAACTAGTATGCCATGAGGTCATTGTTTAAGTGCCACAATTATATAATTTGCATCATGAGCATCTTACAGAAGTATATCATGATATTTGTGTGACGCTGCCATGAAGCATGTGTCATCATTTAGCACTTCCTTTTTTTTCTTCCCCTGGTAACTGTTGAATGGCTGTTATGCCTTCAACAGCAGAAGCAGTTGTGGTATATTGGGAATCTTGTGGTAAAACAAATATAAGAAAGACTTTTCAGAGAAGGCACATCTTGAAAGTAGTTAGCCAAGATGACCCAAAATGGTGGCAAGCCAAACATGTGGGTGACACAAACCTTCAGGCAGGTCTGCTTCCTTCTAAGCAGTTCCAAGAAAGGTGAGTTGGGAAGAGCAATGGCTGGAGGTGGAAGACCTGGTTACTAATACAGTGAACAAAGCTGTGTCTCAGTGTAGAAGTAAAGCAGATCATATCTTCTTTTTATGAGGGCACTTCGTGAGTAGTGTCCATGTTATATGTCCCTGTACTCAGTTCTACACAGAATAGAAAGATGAGAAAACCAAACTGTGCAGGTCAGACTGCCATAATATCTATTTATTTATATCCCGCCTTTATCATTCTTATAAATATAAATAAAACATCTCAGCTGAAACTTGAGAAAATGACATTTTTTGAGCTAGTAGTTCTGAAATTTCCCATGGATGCTCTACTTTCCCTCCTGCATGATGCTGCTGAAGCAAAGGGATTACACAATGCCCCTGAGTGCTATTGAGCAGCAGCTGACACCTGCCAGGTGTCATTTTCAAAATGTCATGCCATTTCTGCTTTTCAGAGACTGTGCAAGAACATAAAGATCCAGATTATATAGCATCAGTTTACTAGACACATTTGCGCAGACGCAAGGGAGCAAGGGAGAGGTCAGCCTTGAGAATGTTTGGCATTTTTCTCCTATATATTTCATGGACCATAATCTCTCAATCGATGTTCATTAGAGATGCTATGCCATGAAGCTTCCAAAGTTCATTTGGTTAAGCCTCATCTAAATGCCAAGGAATTGAACTTTTTCCTGAACTTTTCCCTGACCAAGCAGTGAAAGTGCTTTCTCCTTAGACAGCATCCAGCTGTAGTAAATTACTTAAGAATGATATCATTAAATGATACCTTACTATTGAGGCTTGGGTTTCAATACCCTAAAAGGTACAGAATTCCAGCAAGGAAAACAATTAGGCTTTAAAAAGTAATTATTGGTACACAGGAATAATGGGAAGTGGTGATGGTGGTAGAGTGTGAACACCTAGTTAATGAGATATAAAAATAATAATCCCTCTGAGTGAGCAAAGCAAACGGTTCATGTTTCCTATTAACGTTATGACCTTTGGATATTCTGCAAATCTGATTCAATTTTGACCCACATATGCAGCTCATAACCCCCTCCCCGCTCTGTTCCAATAATTGCCATGGCTTCCAGATGGCCTTGAAACTGGGACTCTGAAGTCAACTTTGTGACTTCATGAGACTCTTTTGATTTGCTCAAAGGTCCATAGTTTAAGCCATGTGAAGCAGCTTCCAGGAAAAGCAAGCTGAAATCAATTTAGCCAGGGTTAGGTTAGAGTCACAGTCTGAGGACAGTCATGAATAGGGTTGATGTTGGCAGGGCAGTATATAAGCAGGGAGCCAACCTCACCCTTACTCTCACTGATGATGTTACATAGTTGGATAATGAAACAGCTGCAAACAAACAACCAAGCTTAGAGAGCAACAAGGACTCCACTCTTTTTATTGTCTTCTGGGTTTTCTAGTACTTATGAGCTTCCCACATTTGTGTTCTTAAGAGGGGAAATCATGCAAATATTTTAGGCAAATAAACAAAGCTGGAATACAAGACTAAAAAACAAACCCATGAGTAAAACATTTATTTTAGGGGATGGTTTTAACAAAGCTGTTCAAGGTTAAATGAAAATACTAGCAACATTATGGTTGTTTTGCTTTATTTCTTGACATTTATTTTCTTATCGAAAGATTAAGTCCAGCGATGGCTCTGGAAAGAGAAGCAGGCAGAAGTTCTTTCATATCAAAATGTACAAAAATAATGCATTATGATTTGGGTTGTGTAATCTTTGATGATTAAATGATGATGATTAAATGTATATCCTTTAAACACAGGTGGAACATTGTGAAACGTGAAGGTCTGCTCATTTTTTTTTCCTATTTAGAATATTCTCAGAATTATTTTGGTAACCAAGAAAGCAGGTTCTAGACTTATGAAAAGAAGGACTAGGGCCACAATGACACAGTGGTTAGAATGCAGTACTGCAGGCTACTTCTGTTGGTTGCTGGCTGCCAGCAGTTTGGCAGTTCAGGTCTCACCAGGCTCAATGTTGACTCAGCCTTCCATCCTTCCGAGGTGGGTAAAATGAGGACCCAGATTGTTGGGGGCAATAGGCTGACTCT
>JANHFL010006338.1:286030-309632 GCA_032468155.1 Oxyrhabdium leporinum | reverse complement strand
AGGTAAGAACCCATTTTGATCAGAATGTATAAACTCAATCAGAAATCTTTTTAGTCTTTCAGCTATTATTGAAGCAATCTCATCCTTACCGTTAAACATCAACACTCAAGCTCTTCTCCAAATTCTGGCAGAAAGAACTAGAATTCCTGCCAAAACAAAAACAAAAGTACCTCAAAAAACAAAGTAAAGTAAAATAAAATAAAATCTTGTAGTCAATTTTCAAAGTAAATACATAGGAATATCAAATTATCAAAAAGTTTCAATGACTGGGAGTTTGAAGGATTTGAAGATTTAACTAAGAATGTGACTTTTTAGGTTGCTATCTATGAATTTTCCTCTACAAAGTGAATTCTTGTTCTTTACAGTAACTTATGCTTTATCAAAAAAGGTTTAAATTGTTAAAACAGAAATCACTGAATTCAATGTCGCAATGTATTTAGAGGTAATCTCCCATACAAATATTGCACAATGGTGTATTTCCATTCAAATGTTTTCTGCCTACAGTTTATTCTTCAGCAGTGTTACAAAGAGATGTCAGGACAGGTGTGAAAGGCTATTTAAACTACTGATTGCCATTTTATTCTTGCAATCTAGTGGGATAGAAAAGAAGAAGGAAGGAAGAAGTAAAGGAAGGGAGGAATTGTTCCCTTTTCTCCCAAGGCTGTTCCAATTAGTCACTTAAAAGTTTTAAAGGACTCCTTCCCACCTGTCACTCTGCAATAAATATATAGCAGCAGATGTAGAATGCTCACATTCTCTGACCATGCTAACAACATATCATAGAATGCAGTAATTTATATGAATATATAGCCAATCCCTCTTGAAAAGAGAAACCAAGTTATCTACACATTATTTGGAATAGTCTAGGTGTCCCAAAGGTGCTTTTTCAGGAGGCAACTGGACTTTCTTGTTTTTTCTTTGAAGATGTTTCACTTCTTATCCAAGAAGCTTCTTCAACTCTGACAGGATAGTGGGGAATAGAAGGATTTATATTCCTTGCAGACAGCTGGTAATTTGCATCCTTTTAGAGGGTTGTTGAAGCACTTGGAGGTTTATCTGTGCCCTCAGGGTTACCTGAGTAGTGCTTCTGGTTCCTGTAGTCTGCAATTTTTCCTCTAAAAATCCATTCCTACTCCCACACCATTCAAAGGGTGTTGATCCCAAATTGTATAGGGAAGAGAAGGAATATAAATCCTTCCATTCTCCACTATCCTATCAAAGCTGAAGAAGCTTCTTGGATGAGAAGTGAAATGTCCTCAAAGAAAAACAAACAAACAAGGAAGTCCAGTTGCCTCCTGAAAAAGCACTCTTGGAGGAGAAACGAAACTTCTTCAAAGAAAAAACGTCCAGTTGCCTCCTGAAAAAGCACCTTTGGGACAACCATGACCTGAATGACTGAGAATTTCTACAGACTAATAATCTAGATACCTCCTGATGAGCCACTTTAAATGAATGTATGAATATGACTTGTGTTTTAACATAGATTAAAGATTAATATAGATTAAAAAAGATTAACTAGAGTACTACACTTAACTTTCTCACACAAGATGAGACAAGTGAGCCTTCTAGCTCAACACTTTCTATGCTACTATCAGTGGTTATCTACCATTTCAGTAACGGAATTTCAATAAGTCTAATTACAAACTGGAACATTTGACGTGCAAAGTCGACATTGTACAGGTAGTCCTCAACTTACAACAGTTCGTTTAGTAACGATTCAAAGTTACAATGGCACTGAAAAAAGTGACTTATGACCATTTTTCATAGTTACAACTTTTGTAGCATCCATCTGATCAGTGATAAAAATTCAGATGCTTGGCAACTGGTTCATATTTATGACCATTGCTGTGTCCCAAGGACATGTGATCACCTTTTGCAACTTTTTGACAAGCAAAGTCAATGCTGAAAGCCAAATTCACCTAACAGTCAGGTTACTAACTTTTCAACTGCAGCAAATCACTTAACAGAGGCAAGAAAGGTTATCAAATGGAGCAAAATTCACTTAACAACAGAAATATTAAGCTCAATTGTAGTCATAAGTCGTACACTACTTGTACTACTAAGTTATGCTGATTGTTCTCCTATCGAAAGTTGACAAAAAAATAATAATGTGGATTTGTTCCATAAAGTCTTGGGTTCCATAATTTGCAGTACACATAAACCAAGCCAAACCTCTTAGCAAAAGTCATATCTCACATCATTTGCTGAGTTCAACATTATTTGTAGATTTAGATTTATTTATTTATTTTGCTGAGAACAGGAATGGAGACTTTAATTGGGTGAGGGAGCAATGCCAAATCCTTTTCCCTTTGGATTTCCTCTCTTTTGCCACTTCCTTGGTTTCCTCCCACCCTGCCTTCTTTTTATTTATTCAAAGCATCTATGAATCAGTTGGGAGTCAGCAGAAAGAGAACATTAACAAGATCATTTTCACTGAAATTGACTCATTACCATGCTGACTTCCAACATTTTGTGACAGTCATGAACTTGTTTCTTCTCAAGGCATGTTTGTCTCACTGCCTATTTGAAAATAATGAGGCTTTTAAGAACATAAAATGGCATTTCTTTTTTCCTCAAGAGAAAAAAAAAAGTTCAGCACTATAGCAAAACCCGAAGTTCCTTTCTGTGCTCTCTATAAACTACAAAACTTGTTTCTTTCAAGCCATAGGGCAACCAGGTTTATGCAGAGGATAAAAACTACAATAAGGTTATAAGAACAACAACAAAAAAAAAGATATGCAGAAGCCTTTCTAAAGCTACTCAAACATCTTCTTCTTCTTTTTTTTAAAGAAATGGTTAGCAAGATACCTCCAGGAATCAATTAAGAGAACCTACCCTCATTTTTCTTTGCCATCTATTATTCAGAGTCATGCTCTTGGAAATGGAAGATCCATTTAGCTATCATTGTTAAAACCTTGCTAATTCAAGTCTTTGAATTGGTCTACAGTAGTTGTTTTTAAAGGCTTCCTTGGAACTCAGAAAGTTGTCATATGCTTCTTTAACCATTTCTCCATCTAGTCCGGCATAGTCAACACAGAGTAGCAGGGGCACCTCAGCAGGATGTTTTGTAGTCTTATTCGAAGATACAAAGAATTGTACAAAGAATTTTGTTTTCCAAGCGTGTATTATATAGAGATTATATCCTGCAGCAATAAATCTGTAAGCAGAAGATTTTTCTTTCTTTCTTGAATAATCTGAAACTAGACTGGATAATATATTTGAGATGCAAAACTCTAGAGAACCAGTAGATAGAAACCAACAGTTTTGTCTATCTCTTTACTGCCATCTTCTGGCAGACCAAATATTTCTATCCAGATTCAGGTAGCCTAATTTTAATTATATGTCTCATCGATGTTGATAAACTGTACTCTAGTTAGATTTATTGATGGTTTTTCTCAAGACTTGTGGTCAGAACCATAAAATAGGTACCCAACCAAGTACTATTTGTGCATTTTATTTTGTGCCAATATTTTAGTACTGTCATGGTTTATAGCTAAACAAATACAAAACACTGTTATCATAACTCAATGACATATTTTATTTTAATAAAGTATTTTCTCTGGACTGTCCTGAAACTGCTGTCAATGAAGTAGATTAGCTAGAAGAAATCTTTTGTGATTTAAGAGCAGACAGAGTCTAGGTCTTCACACATGGCTTTCTTTCATTTTTACAAGTTACATTACCATCATGTATTCTAACAACTCAAATGTTTGATCACTATCTCTGCAGGCAGTACTTTTGTAACAGAATATGCATTTTATTGAGCTTTTATCTTTCATGCTATTGTTGAACATTCTCCATTATCAACTTTTTGTGTACAGATATATAATCAGATTTAGGAAAGGCATCTTTTGGGTAAGTGTGGCATTCATTCAGTGGGTCAATGCTGTGCTTGTACAAATATAGAATGTGCTATTAAAACAGGAATTAAAACAGCTTAAAATGGTTAATGCTAAAAAATAACTGCATTTTTCATATTTCTCTCACACAAATATATAGAAGGGCTGAGATCATTATCTTGTACTAAGCCACAATACTTAAGATATTGTGTAACCTCAGCTACTGTAATTTGTAAACCTTGCTTACCTGCTGATTGATTTGATAAAACATGGTTAAATATAACAATTTAGCAATAGATACAACATACCACAACAAGATATTATGCAAAAGCAGCAGTTGCAGTGTTTGGATTGATACATAGTTACCCCCTCCAACCATCCGTTTCCTTCTTATACTGTACATCTTTATTTTAAAATTAAATTGGGGTTAGACAAAGCATCCTTAAAACCCTTAGGGACACGGTGGCACAGTGGTTAGAATGCAATACTGCAAGCTATTTCTGCTCGCTGCTGGCTGCCAGCAGTTCTGCAGTTTGATTCTCACCAGCACAAGGTTAACTCAGCCTTCCATCCTTCCAAGGTCGGTAAAATGAGGACCCAGATTGTTGCAGGCAATATGCTGACTATGTAAATGCTTAGAGAGGGATGTAAAGCACTGTGAAGCGGTATATAAGTCTAAGTGCTATTGCTAAAACAAATAACTGTTCCTTTTCACAGAGGATTGTCCTCTGACATATCTTCAAAGAAGGTACTACTCATGATATTGTCAGCCTTGGAAGCTATAATTGCTAGGCCTCTGCGGCTGCCACATAATAGCACATGGGAACCAGAGGAGGGGGGGTATTCTCATACACTTAGAGGGGTTAGTAGACAAAACAAAATTCCTTTCAAGAGAGTCAAGGACATCCAGACCAGTACCTGGAAGAGGAGTGCCAGGAGGAGAGAGGAAGTTAGATTTGAAAGAGGATAGGGGAATGTGACCTTTGATGGTATCTGGGAGGTGGATCTTTGATTTCTTTTGGGTGGGAAAGAACCTAGGACTTCAGATTCAGGTTTTTCCCAGATGTATCAACATGGTTTTTCTAATAAATTCTTACTCGGATATCTTCGTGTCTGAGTGCTGAATGGACGAGCAGAACTTTGCTGGAACCCTGACAGATATACTCAGACAGCTAGTCACCTGCTAACAATGAAGTCATATTTTTCATTGTTTTTATTAATTAAGGCACATTTCTAAAGTAGAATATATGTATGTATAGGAGACAGAGAAAAAGAATTTTTCAGCTGTTCACATACAGTGATTGGGACAGCTGGATCATTTGGAATCAAAGAAGCTGAGAATTCTGAATGCATCTGTCTCACCAGCTAATTTGCAATTGCAAAAACTAAAAAGAAGTTTAAAGAATATCAAGACAAATTTGTTAACATCCGTAACAATGAGATACATTCTTTATACCATTGTACCCACTTACCTAAGAATCAATAGCACTGGCAATGAGAAGTGTAGTTCTTTATTATGTGCAAATATTTAAGTCATGCCTGTAATTAGATTATATTAACTGTGGGTATATTTATCTATTTTTTTTAAAGAAACTAAATACTTATTTAAAAAACAGCATGCCTATGTCTGCAGTGTTGCATAAGTACAAATAAATTCTGATTGATTAACATACAGTATTTATTAAATAAGCAAGGAACTTGTTTTGAGATTTTGCTAACTCTGCAGGATAATTGTTTAAATAAGTTGTAGACATGACCTATAAACTGTGGACATTAGTATCTTGTTAAGAGAGAACCGCCACATAATTAGTAATGTATAAGGTAAGTTATGCTGTGTTGCAAGGGGCATGTGCTTGCTTAGACTGAAAAAGGAGATTACAAACCACAAAGATGGCTCTAGTAAGAAAAAGGAAGAGCAGGAAGGAAGTGGGAGACAAAAACATGGTGGTGACATTTTATCAATGTTCTTACTAATGTGTATGGATCCAAAATATTTGTGTGGGATTCGTTGTCTAGTTTGAAATGATTGCAAGCCAAAACTTAACATAAAAGAAAACAATGGTAATTTTATTTACTACTTTGCAAAGAGGGTATAGTATGTACACACAGGTACAATGGACACACCTTAAGCCATCAATATACTTTCTTTATATTCCCTATCATCATCGCAAGTTTGCCTTCCACCCTTTCCTCATTGGCTGATTACTCAGGCTCAGGCCATCACAATCTATCTGAGGTGCCTGAAGTGAATACATTTTTCCCTTATTTACAATTTATGTCTAATAACTTAGTTTCTAGGGTTTGTCTCTAGTTGCCAGCAAATTCCAGCTAAAACCAGTTTTGAACATGTAACAAGGGCCTCTCATCCCTTCGTTCCTATGTGCAGTTTTAGGTTTGAGCAACATTTATGAGATTAGATAATTACATAGTGTATCCATTTCAAAGATTAGTATGTCCTTCTACAATTTCTGTAAAAACAATACTCCTTTCTCCTCTCCCACTTTTGTTATTAGAATAACAGCTGAATAGATTTGTCTAGAGCACCACTTCCAGGAGACCTTGTTCAAGCTTGGTCACTTCACATATAGATTACTGCTGAGAAAGCCATTGAAGACTGTCTATAATCTACAATTAGTACAGAATATGATGGAGCGCATAATGATAGACGCCCATAGACGTCTATCATTTACCAATGTTACACCTCTATTCTGTGCATTACATTACCTCCTGGTTTCATTTCAGTTGCAATTAAAGGTGCTGGTTATATGGAACAGGACCAAATTATCTACAAGACCGCTTCTTCTTAAGAATTACCCATTCTAATAGATGCGATAGGATGGGCATGCTCCTAGTTCCTTCCCTTAAGGATTGCCATCTTGTGCCTTTTCTGTGACAGCCTCTGCTACACAACATCAGTCCCTCCGAAGTTTGGCAGGCCCTGAACTTCCTAGCCTTCTAAATAACACTTAAGACCTGACTTTTTATCCATGCACTGGGATAAAGTGAGATCAATGATGGTTTTATGTTGGGCTGCTTGTTAAAATTTATTATACTGTCAAGGTTTCTTTCTTTATTTTTTGTTTGTTTTTTACTATCTGTGGATTTAATTGTTGATTTGGAACTATGCAGACTTTGATATGAAATGGGAAACTATATAAATATTGTAAATAAATAATAAAATAAATAAGAGAGAAGTTCCTTGTATAATTCTGTACTATCAGAATATGTGGTAAAATACTTCTATTCCCTTTGCAAGTACGGAAGATTAGAAACTTGTTTTTATACATGCACGTATTGACAAAATGGAGCAGCTGTCATAATAAAGGCACTTCATATCTAGTATTCTGCCAAATTAATGTAAGACCAGGATGGAACACTATTTTAGTAAAACAGAACAGAGTGCAGGAAGGATACTGCATTCATCATTGGATGAATCACTCTGTATTTTTAAGTACTTATTTCTCTTTATAAATCAGATCAAGGTAACACAGGACTCCAGTTACATTGTAAGGAGAGTATTTATTTTTTTCTGTTGCTCCAGAAATAAAAATTACCACAACCAGAAAACACAGTTTCTTAGATAAAACTGTTGATTTCAATGAAAATGAGTGAAATGCTGAGAGTTAGTAGAGATTCCATATTTAAATGATAATTGTCACTTAAAGTCCCAACAGTAAATTTTACTTACTAAAGGTGTTGACCTTAGCTAATGGGTGGCTAGAGGACAAAATCTGGGAAATGGCAATCATAGAAGATGTTAAGAATTGTCCCTTGCCCCAAATCCTCATGTTCCTATGGTAGAGGAGGACATTTTATAATAGATTGTCCTGGCAGGTAAGACTAGACTGTTGGAGTCTTTACCACTGAAGCAGGATCCCTCTTCTTGTTTTTTTATTCTGTTTCCATTTTTGGCCAGGGAAGCAATGTGGCCGTTCTTCTCAACCCCCCCCCCTCAAGCATTGGCAGGCTCTATGGGACAACAGGGCCTCTCATTTTTCCCATGGTGCGGCGTATGCTTGCTACCTCTGCTTGTCTTCTTGCAAGTGGCGATCTTCTCTGCTTCTCTCAGGATGCTGGTATGGGCACCATGCATTGCTTGTTGGGGCTGAGCAGGGATGCCACTGTCACGCCACTCCCCTCACTTCTCCGAGTGCAGAGCTGAGGCCATGCGCTTCCTCGCTTGGCTGGCTACCGGCAAAGAGCTGCGCAGCCGACAGCCACTCAATGCAGCAGCATCGCTCAGCTACCAGTGGGGACGGAGGAGACAGCCCACGTTGGGCTTGGGCTGGCTGGTTGGAGCAGCACTACAACTGAGGCCCCTGCACTGCAGCTGAAAGAGAAGGCATCACATGAGAAGATCCTCACGTTAGAATCTATGAATTGGCAGGTTAAGGCAGTGGAGTACATGTTGCAGGGGCCCATCATCCTGAAAGCAGGCAAGATCGAAAAGGATCGAAAAGGATATAAAAAAGCCTTTTGCAGGAGTCATCAAGGCCAACATTGGTGATTCATGGCAAGCACAACTTTAGTCGGGCCATTCAAGCTGCCATTGCAGGGCCAGCCGGCTGGTGCAAAACCTCGCAGTTTTTCTCCTCCTCAGTGTCACCCTCCCTGCTCAAGCAGTGGCGGGGTCCGCAGAATCATTCCTGCCCTGGTGCAGTGAACTTCAGAAGGCTGAATGAAATTTTCAACTGAGCAAGGAAACACTGCGGAGCCAGATCCTTCACACCTGCATCCAGCCCGCCAGAATTCATTGCGCTGGGACAGGAATGATTCCCGTGGACCTCGGCGCAGCTTCCCTGCTCAGCCCCGACAAGCGATGCATGGTGCCCGCACCAGCATCCCGAGAGAAGCAGAGAAGATTGCCGCTTGCAAGAAGACAAGAGGAGGTAGAAAGTGTATGCCGCGCTGTGGGAAAAATGAGAGGCCCTGTTTCCTGCAGAGCCTGCCGCCACTTGAGTGGGTGGGTGGTGGTGGTGAGAATGGTGAGACTCAGGGAGTAGGTCAGGTGGAGCTGGTTGACTGGGAAGGGGGGGATCTTGCTGCTCAGAAGCCGTCCCCGCAGCTGCCTCCCCTCCCACACACACAGAGGTTGGAGAGCTGGGAGGGGAGGGGCCAGGCGAGGTGCCCCTTGATGTGAGTGATGGTGAGTTGGCCATGCTCACCCAGTCACGTGACCCCCAGCTACACACCCCAGCCAGTCAGAGCAGAGAACCGGTTAAATTATTTGAATCCCATCACTGGTTAGTACCATTTGGTAAGTGTGCCTTAGTAAGACCACACTTGGAAAATTACATTGGGTTTTAGTTGTCAGGATATAAAAAAGATGTTGAGATTCTAGAAGGAATGCAGAGAAGATGATTAGGGGGCTGGAGGCTAAAACATATGAAGAATGGTTGCAGGAATTGGCTATGTTTAGCTTACTGAAAATAAGAACTAGGGGTGACCCGATATCAGTGTCTCAACAGGGGTTGCCACAAAAGGGGTTGTGGCAAGAGAGGGTCAATCTATTCTCCAAAGGGTATGATAAGAAGCAATGGATGAAAACTAATCAAGGAGAGAACCAACTTAGAACTAAGGAGAAATTTCCTGACAGAACAATCAATCAATGGAATGACTCCATTCCAATACTGGAAGGTTTTTAAGAAGAGATTGGACAACCATTGGTCTGAAATGGTGTAGGGTTTCCTGTTTGAGCAGGGGGTTGGGCTAAAAGACATCCAAGGTTGCTTCCAACTCTGTTATTCCTTCCCTCTGGAAAAAATTCTTTGATGAATTTTGGAAATTTAGATTTTATTTTTAAATACAGAATCAGCAACATGGAATGTAGTTGTCATTACAGATCTTTGTTTTTTTATTTACATTTGTTTTTCGTTTTTCTTTGGTGGTTATTTTATGTATGTATGAAAATGAATTAATAAACAATATTCAAGTTTTATAAAAATCAATGCTGATGCTGGAATAAGCATCCTGGGTGGGAGAGCAAATTGTTGGGATTTCTGTTATCAAGTAGTTAGGTTTGAAAGAAGAGTAAAAATGGAGTATGAACATGAAAACATGAAGTAGCAGGATCTAGAAGGGACCCACGGCCAGAGACAGCAAGAAGGAACTAGCTTAGGAAATATATTTTGCATAGGTTTCTTTTAATTTGGCGTTGTTGGCTTCTGAATCCTATATGGAGATAAATCAAAGTATTTTGTACTCTTTCCTTAAGCATAGACTCCATCTGACAAAATAATAATTCCTTGGATGCACATATGTTATTACATATAGCAGTTCAACTCATCTGGATCCCATATTTTTCCAAAGCTGTGCTGTACTTAGTGATTGGATCTTATTATGAGGCACACACTAATTTTGCTAAGTCCAAATGCCACCAGAGGATAAATGCAAGCTGAGATCCTAGAGGTTTAAGATGATTTATTTTGGCCTGTCACTGCTACTTCATCTTGGCCAATGAACATGCAAATCAGTTAAGTCAGTCCATTACCTTTTTGTGCCAGAAGTAGAAAATCCAAATTGTTCCTTACCAGGCACATCTGTGGTCCTCACCCAAAACTCATGGTGCATGGTGCTACTGTTCACAAAATCATATTTTGTTGATATTGCAACAGAACTCTTGCTGTTCAACTACAGTATGCTTCTCTCCCTTCACATCATGCATGTGCACTAAAAACAGCTTTTAAAATTCATCATTGTTTAATTCTACTGCAGAGCATAAATGAAAATGACATCTCTGTGTTACCCATATAATATTATGGAAATATCTACTGTTCCTGAATTTCCTCTAGCTTCAGAAAGCAGTTATGATAATGTTATGCCATGCAGTTAAATATTATTATATTTTGCGAAAGAGAATTCAACATGGAAATGTTGTTATGGCAGCATTTTAGTGGCATATATAAAGTGTAAAAACTCCATCCAAGTTTCATCTTCCATATACAGCAACTGACAACACAAATCATTTTGTATGAATAAAAAATAGGAAGTGATAGAACTTTTTGTAAGTCTTCAAAGCTGCAATTAGCAGATCTGCTCCAGGAAGTAAACATGTCATATTAATCCATTTGTTGTCTTCTATTTTATTCAGATGAGCACCTGGTAAATTCCTGAAGACCTACAGAAAGCAGCATTCAACCCAGGCTGTTCATTAAAGAACCCTGCCTGTGTTTACTGCCATCATATATACTCTTGTAAAAACCATTTTCAGTCACACAACCAGGCCTGCTTTTCTTGGAGTTAAGAACTAAAGAAATTGACTCATTGCCAGCTGCTACAATGCATTCATTTATAAGCCCTGAAAGTTATACCACTTCTTCATCTGTTCCTTAAGAATATGTTTCTGCCTACATATTTCAAAAAAGAAAAAAAAACAGAATGTTTCAACAGAATGGAAGATATATTTTACATGAATTGAAAGTCCGAAATCTTGATGCAAAGATTTGAAAATGCTAAGCTTTCCTCAACCCTCATGAGAATTTGGACGTGTCAAGATGAGGTTTTATTTTAAAAATGAAGCAATTCAAAGAAAGAAGCTATGTTATACTACCACAGCACCAAATACTCCTATAGGTGTATACATAGTTATCAGGGCAGGAGGAAGATCTTTCATGAGACCCAAAACATATAAGACATCCACAAGAGCAGAAGCAGATATTGCCTTCATATTCAGACTGTGGACTTCCACATAGGCACATGAATGGTGGAAAAGAGGATGCTGGAATAGGTGGAGTATTGATCTCAGCTACTAGAGCGCAGACGTTTTTCTTGAAGCTTCCTCAAACATTACAAAATTCTCTGAAGACATACAAGCCAGCTTTTGGGGAGAACCATTGTTACCGCCACCATTATCCTTTATATACCATTGTTCTTCTTGCAAGCACAAGGTGGTTTATAACAATCAAAGAAATGTGCAAACAACTATTTGAAAAAAACAATGAAAATTATGAACCTTCCCCAGGAGCAAATGCATGGGTGCTTGGGAGGGTGTTTAAGAAACAATATTAGATGCACCCCCGAACATTGGGAGTTCCACCGTGAGGTTATCAGTTATGAGGTTTTTCTAATAACATTTGAAAAAATGTTGCATATGCATGATCTCAACCCATCCAAATCTTTAAGCATGTGTGTGTGTGTACAAACATATACACATATGTATGTGTATGTGTATATGTATATATCTGTGTATGTATACTACAAAGTCTACAGTTAAATTTAATGAATGAACTTTAATAATCTTCTGGTATTACCAGAGTTCTGAAAATGATTTAAATTGCGTCATTTAAGCCCATGTGTTTTTCAAAATAATTTAATAATGCCATATGTATTACATTTGTCAATTTCTGAATCTGATATTTAGATATGCCAACTTCTCTGTGTCGTTGCACAGAACACTGTCTCCTGCAATAAAACCGTCTTTGGGTTGATTTGAGAAAAAGTACCCAGGCCAATCCAGATCATCGGACATTACAATTCCACTGTTTTAATGTATTTCAAGAGAAGAAAAAGAAACAGCAAGCAGGCTTGCCCCATTGCCTTCCTGTGCAATTGCTTTCAGTGGGAGAAATACAATCATATGAAATCTGTGGGTCCCGCAGGTGTTTCGAGTCAGCTAAATGGTGTTCTTTTAAAAACCAATTTGATTTGAATATATGGAATCAATTTCCTGTATGCACCCCGTTTTCTTTAATTAAAGACAAAAATCAGGCAAGGAAAGAAATTACCTCATCTAATGGATGTTCAGTTCAATAGAAAATGAATTCGGCATCAAGGAATACATTTCTCGAAGAGAAATGGAAAAAACAAGCCAACCTAGAATTACCCTGAGGGGAAGGAAAGGAAAAAATAGAGAGGGGTAGAAACTGGCAGGATTCATTTAAGAGACATTTGGCGGCGGCGGAGGGAAGTCTGAAAGGTAGATCTGTATGAGATAAAAACAAATAGACTCCATCCCTGCTAGTTATTGTATTGTAGCTGGCACGTGGGAGAAGCATCTAAATGCTTTCATCATTAAATGTTTTGCTCTAATAAGTAAACTAGAGAGAGAGAAACACACAACGAAGCTATTGCAATGTGAGATGACTTTCAAGCAAGGCCTTTGCAGTGAACTCTGACCCACAGATAAATTGCACAATCAAGTTCTGTGTGGGAGCCAAAAGGCACTGAGATGAGAAATTAATTACAACAGTAAGGAGAGATTAAGGTTCAAGTGTAGAATGAACGGAAGGCAAATCTCAGCAGCTACGAAACTGCCAAGGCCCCAGTAGTGAATTTGAGGCCTTTTTAAGATTCCAGATGGAGGGTGTGGGGCAGCCCCCTTATTATTGCTTCTTTGCCATTATAATTTTTTTATCCATTGAAGACAACAATTTGGTAAACAGGAATGCGTGAGGAAATCTGAAACACAAAATACTGAAGTCACTCTTGATATTACTAATTTATTTCATGGTCTTGGAGAAAAAAGGATTTCAAATGTGGAACAGTACTGGACTAGCTATCTCCTTTAATTAAGCTAATACATCAGGAATGGGGGATGTAGTAAAGTCCCTTGTAGTTATGAGGGTCATTCCAGCTGCCCAGTTAAAGCAAGCAGGTCCCTCTATTTGGCACCAGTTGCTGGAGGAAAGCTGCTTCGGAAAGTTTTTGGAGACAGATATCATTTTACAATGGTATACATCTTCTGTTCATACCTCACAGAAGACAATGGTAAGCCATTCCTGTACTTTACCCAGAAAACCATATGGGCAGGAAAGATAAAGTGATTGACAATGCAGTGTAAAATAATGGACGGTTCAGGTTTGATGGTACCCAACATGCTACTGAGAAGTTGTTGAGGATCTTTTAGAATATTAAAGGTATTTGTCATGTGGCTACATTTATATTTTCAGGGTGTCTAACTGCTGATGTTGCCATGAAGGAGAAGTCAATCCGAAGCTGCAAAAAAAAAAAATTACAATGCAAAATTACAATGAAGACATCACCTCTCTGCTTTTCACTGCTTGCTTTCCCGTTCAAATGACCAACCATTCTATGCCCCAAGTTTCAGTCATGAGAAATCAAGGAACTGGGCAAGTTTTATACACATACCACTGAGAAGTGAAATCCTGCAATTTTCTATTTTGGGAGCAAATAATGGGCAGTGTAACTCTAGCTTGGTGAACAGATGCTAATTGGGTGAAATTTCAAACGAAACAAAATTCTTTTAAGATGCCCTTTCCACCTTTTTTTCTTAAAAAAAAGATAATAAAATTGCATGCAAATGTAAGGGGGATTATGATAAAAATTGATCGATTTCCATTTCTTTCCAAATCTGCAAAATAGTATTGAAATGGGACTAAACAAATATATGCATGAATATATCAAAACTGATATGTATACATACAAAACTGATGCATACGTATAAATATGCATATGTATACTGCTTATACATATACATGCTGAAAAGAGTTTGATCTATCTATTGTGAATTTGACAAAATTTCAGAAAGCTCACCAAGATCTATCCATATTTTAGTTTACCTATTCTAAACCAAGAATAATCAATATATTTAGGTCTAGACTGAAGTTTCCCATCAGATGCTGAATGGATTACTGAAGACTGCAGTGGCTGATATACACATTCATATATATCCTCTCTATGTTTCTCTCCAGTGACTCCATTACAGCTTGTTGCTTCTTCCATTAGTGATCATACCAACAAGCATTAAGAATGAAGAAGTTCCTATTTCCCAGCAATTGTTCTCCAGACTGCTGTTGTCTTCTGCTATTAACAGCAGAAAGGCAATAGGTCTAAGTAGGCACCTTGGGAAAATACCTTTTTCTTTCCAGCAATTGATCAACCACAAATTTTATAGGCTACTGGGACAAATTATTTCTAGCACTCTTCCACACCTAAGCAACCAAGCAATGCTAGAGAGAATATGGAGACGGAACACAGTAACCAGAGAATTTTTCTAAAAGGGATCAAGTCATAGAGTATCCCTGCTCCATATATATATTCTTTCTCAGAGAGGATAAAATCATTAATTCTCAGCCTCAAGGACTTTAACTCACAGCACTTTATCTGCAGCCAACATTTTACAAAATAATAACTTGCAGAGGTAATACATATTTCAGATGTATCACTATGAGCGTGGACAAATTTCTCGTATCATCAGATTGCGAGGATGCAAACAGCTATCTGTTGATTATACCAGAGCTGTAATTCTGATAAGATATATTTTCCTCAATTTGTTAACAATGGAATTATTTTCTTTTGTTACCCTTTGTATGTTTCCATGCATTATCCTTTTCCTAAGAAAAGCTCAGCTCAACAATTCATAAACAGATTTTGTTTTCCTTTTTTTGTTCAATCAGTATGAAAAGGCTCCCATTCTAAACAGAAAGGTGACCTCAAAAACGTTTTATTTTGAATGTTGATGTTCAAAGCATGCTTAAAACCGAGATAGCAGACCAACTTCAAAACAACTTTGTGGGCAGCAAGGAAAGTTGATCAGTTTTGGCAGTGTTATTAGCAAAACAGACCGCAGCCTTTCAAAGACCAACATAGTACATCTTCCTCTTGGCAGCAGCATTAGCCAATCTGTAGGCTTTAATAACAAACTAGAAAACAACCAAATAAATAAATTGCAAAGCAGAAAGGGGGGGGGGGGGCGGAGATATTTCCTTTTCATGAAATCGGCTTGTGGAGATAAAACTCTTGTCCTTGTGTTATGTGAGAAAAACAGTTCCTCTGTTGAGCTATAAGCTGGGTAGCCAGATGGAGGTTTGAATCATAGATTATGCTAGCATTCCTGGGATACACAAAACCACATGAGGTGGTAAGTATTAGCTCCATTTTTCTACGAACATGTGCTGAGAGTTCCATATGCTGCCCAAACCTCTCTTCTCTTGTCCCCGGGTATGTCCCAAATGGCATATCTCCCCTTCAAAATAGTTTTCCTCAACATTCAAGATGCAGAAATTTTCAATCTATTGGGAACATTAAATGAATGAGTTTCTTTGTTTCCAGATGTAATCTGGGACAACAAAAATAGTCCTCACATCTTTTCCACTGGGAAAGCATAGCTAATTTTTGAAAATGGCTTTCAAGATCTGTATTCTCATCATGAGTGTAAAACTAAATTTGTTTTAATTTGGGAGAAAGTTGGGAACCCTGGTTTCCTTGAATGCTTGCCATCACTATCATATTAAAAAGGGAAAAAAAACAAAAACAAAAACAAAAAACAAACCCAAGACATCTCCGTGTTGCTTTATTTCAGTATTCTTCCCTCTCATTAAAAAAACTGTTCAGAAGCAAAATATACAATAGCTATGGAACATCTTTTGACTGCTAGCATAACAGTCCATGTGGAAGAGTCAAAGATTAACTAACCGCAATTAAGTGATACAATTAGTTATTGGTTGCTGAATGAACATTTTTTTTTCAAAAAGGATGATGGTTTCACAGTGAAGCTTTTGGGAAAGCAGAATTTATTTTCTCATATACTATTCTCTCATCTCTAAAAGGTATATTGCTGTCCTACATGACAGGCAAGAGTATGGTATTCAAAATAATTCATTTTTTAACCTTAGCTATTACATTCCACTGCCTCTCATGTTCCTTCTGCAATAGAAACTACCTTTTAGTGGATAGAAACTGTTTTCTGAACATGTACTTTAATGTATCACTGATAAAGAACCTGAAATTTTTAAAATATTTTTTTCTTTAATGAATTAAAAATAGCACTATGCCATTTACATATAAACCTACATTTGGCTTTTCTATTTCAGTGAGATATGTGTCTTTTTTAAAATTGGTAATCAAATAAAAGTCACATAATCTCAGTTTCTTATTAGTTATTCGGAATTCCTTGTGGAATCTGGAGGTGACCAATCAGATTTCAAATTACACATATGTTTCAGGGATTTGGGTCACCTGATCCTAATCTAAAACAGTTGGCATGATGGATCTAATACCTTTGCTCTTAACGGTTATTTTTATCCTGCCAGAAAGAGGTCAAAGCCAAAGTCCCCAACATGGAAAACTTATTACTGTTTTTGCAGCAGAGATAATTAGCTGAACCTTCCTTGATTTTTCCAAGTGAAAGTGAGAATCTCCTTCCAGGGAACAGAATTCTTTGTTCCCTTTTCAAGAGCGTATGGAGTGATTCGTTTCTTGCAAAGGAGAACTTTCCCCTGTGATTAAATATTCATCACACGTAAGGCCAGCCAAAGGTGTAAGTCTTCCCAATTAACCATAGCAAAAAGAGACAGAAGACGACAGAATGAGTATTTTATTCTTTAAAAAGCAGGTTAGGGCCATGAATAGCCCTAACTCTTTTTGTATTGTTTTTATTTGTTGGTAAACAAATGTTCACCTCCCCCCCCCTTTTCCTTACCCCACATACACTTCTGCAGTTAGGGAAGAGGTTTTAGGATGCCTTTATCTACCTTATTAAGGACTTTCCTTATTGATCTTGAAGAATAAATAGGAGAAAACTTGAAAGAATGGACTGGTGATTTACAGGTTCCTGGATGAGGCATTATGCATATTGGCTTACTGGGAAGGCAACAGTGGATAATTGGGACAGGTATAACTCACATATTAGGTTTTCTAAGTTATTCAGCCATAGTGGAGTAAAATAAGATTGCCTTCTCTGCTATGGAATCATATTAGATCTAAATTGCCATGGGCAGAGTACCTACCAAGGTCATTATATTTTCTCTTTTCAAAAAAATGCCAATGCAATAATAATTTAGCAGGTATGTCTAGAAGCAGAGGACCAAAGTAGGTGTCTTATTTCTCCATTTATAATATAGTGGCCTTTCTTTCTCTCTGGTCATACATTACTGACCATGCCAAAATTATGTCAACAATGTGCCCAGATGAAAGTACACATTCAATTTTGCAGCTACTAAAATTGTTGGACGAGCAGGCACAAAAACAGCCAGGCAAGTGATTGAAGCCTGGGAAACATGCCCACTCATCAGTCAACAGGAGTGCTGATTTACCACCAGCCTATCAAGTACTTAGAAGGCAAAGGCTGGGCAGCAAAAGCAAATGACAGCTAATGAATTAAAAGCCAGTCATTCAACACACCCTAATCAACATCTAAAAAGCCACTTACAACAGGCACTATAAATACCACACACAGAACAGTACCTACTCTGCTACAGAGAAGTTCCCTGAGGATGGGCTCCAGCACAAGTCCGAATGTTTTCAAGATGACATTGGAAGAAATTATATGAGACTGTAAGTGAGAACTCAGTTTTGGGGTTAGGGTTGCTTCGCACTCTGCATGATCAAAAGCTATGCCTTCCCCGTTTTAGAAAGCAGGGCCACCGTCTACCCCCTGAAGTTCAGTCGTACACATTTAGGCCTTCATTTTGTCATATTTCCAATGATCTCAAAGTTGGAAACTAATTCCATTCTAATGTATAAATGATATGCTATCATTTGTATAAGACATTTTCAGAACAATGCAAAGAAATTAACAGTAAGGTTTCAGTCAATCAAGTAGCAAAACAAAAACAAAAAAACACCCCCACCCCCACAAAAAACAGCTTGAACTGTGAAAGAGTTTATCTGCTCTCTCTTTTAGATCTTGCTTAATTTTTATTTCCTAGCTAGTCCTGTTAAAAAAGGACATGCACAAGTTGAGTGCTGTGCAAAAAGGCAGCTTTGACACAAGTTAACTAAAGACATTCAGAAATTGAAGAAAAGACTGTCTATTTGGTATGGCTCCCTCTTCTTGCTTTGCCTCTTGAGGAGCCCTTACTACAATTAATTTTGCTGCTGTTACACACAGTGACATTGTTCAGATCCTCCTGATGCAATGGTGCAAAAATGCTCATAATATAGCTGCTCTTGAAGGAGGATGGCTGTAGAAGCTGTAGTAGTAATAGCTCTAAGCTTACAATTTTTCCCAGGCAGGGGAGATGCTGCTGCCTCCTTTCAGGAATAAGCTCTGACCCAGACTAAGAAACCAATAATGCCATATATTGTAGGTCTAAAGATATTTTTATTGGAACAGCTATAGTAACAGACAATGGAGTGAGCTCCTATTTGCCCCAGCTCCTGCCCACCTAGCAGTTCGAAAGCATGCAAATGTAAGTAGATAAATAGGTACCACTTTGGTGGAAAGTAACAATGTTCCACATGCCTCAGCATATAGTGACCACATGACCACAGAAATGTTTTCGGACAATGCTGGCTCCCTTGGCTGAGAAATGGAGATGAACACCTAGAGCCAGACACGCCTGGACAGGGGAAACTTCTACCTTCACCTTTGTAGTAACAGAATCTTGCAAGCCTGACTGTGCTTTCCTTCTCCGTCATTTTACCTCCCTATAAATGTCAGACATTTTCTCAGTTCATTTTTTTAAAATTTGTTTATAATATAAAATACTAAAAACAAAAAAACAAATAGTAGGAAAAATAGGGGAGGGAAAGAGGAAAGGAAGAGTGCAGGAAAGAAAGAAAGGGTATTGACTTCCGACTTTTTACTTTTTCATAGTAGTATAAACTAGCCATTTCTATATCAATAATTGGTAAAACCCAAAATCAAACTTTCATTTTTCCTCCACCTGAAGCACAAAGTCCAGAAGTGATTTCCAAGTAGAAACAAAAGTACTTATGTTTTTTTCTTTGATCAGTTCATTTTCTAGGAATGGACTCAAGCTCTGATTGATCATTGCCTGGTAGAGATGCTTCTTCCTGTTCTTCAAAGCCATTCTCTATGGATTCTAAATCTGATTACAGATGCCAATAATAATTGTTCCGTTTGTAATTTCCAAAAGAACCAATTTATAATTGTTCAGTTGGCAATGGTTAGTTAACACGTACACACACATATGCAATATTAAGCTATAATACGTGTAGCCATTTTTGCTCTTCAACATTCATTCCTTGAAAAAGAATACATGTTACCTACTAGAGATAAAAGATAATTACTTTGGTCTATGAGATGTTAATTTCAGTCCATTCATCTAATTTCCACCCTGCAATCTAACATTTGTTGCAGATCATTCAGATTCTTAACTAAACAACATGGTGTCCCCTGAGTAATTATGTTCCCAACAAACCTATGTGGAATGTTACTATAAGCATCTTTATACATCTATCCACAAATACATTTAACCAAGAAGCAATTCATATCTTTGTCTTAATCTCTGTTTAGTGTCTGCTTAACATTCTGTTTCTTCTCATACATGCTTTAGTGACTTCATACACCATTCATTTCCATATTTGCACAAAATGGTCCACAATCCACATTTTGGCTAGTATGCCATAAATGCAAAGCCACTTCTTCCTATACGCTTATACTATTCCAGACAAAACCGAATCTTTATTCTAGGAACTACATTGCAAATCCACACACTGCTGTTTATGTCCCACTAACCATATGCAGGATAGCAGATGAATGATACTTCTATAAATAGATTTACCAAGTTCTTTTAACAAAAACAAACCTCTCGGGATAGGTTGTGGAAGATACAAACAAATCCACTCTCGTCACTAAACTAGGTACAATTGATTTTACATGTACCAGCCACTTAATTCTGTTAACACCCCCCCCCAATAATCTGAGAAATATTACATTTAGATCATTAACAACCCCTCCCTGAGAGAAAGGCAAAGGTTTTCCCATCATCTTGAGTGATTTAATCCACTACCTAATGCAAAGTTGTTGGTCCTTGTAAAAAGAAAGACTTCTTAGCATATTTACCAACAAAAAATTGTTCCTGTTAGAGACATTCTTCCAGGATACAAGTTTTGTCTATCCTGGGATTATTACATTAATTAGGAAGAATTAATTAATATGGAGTAACAAAATAAAAGAGCATGGTACTGTGACTCAAACATTTCTACCTCCTGTTCCATTACTTTTTCATGCCTACAAGCAAACTTAACATTAACATTCAAGGTCACATATAAGAAGCAATACTCCCGATGATAGTTACTAACTAGCTAAACAGACAGACAGACAGACAAACAATATACATTTTAAATTATGTAATTGCCCAAGCTTCCTGAAGAAATCCCTAGGTTTGTATATTTATAAGTATTTATTTCATCTTTTTAGCAAGCAACCTGAATATTTTATAGGGCTGATTTATTTGACTTACTAATCTAGCAATCCTAGCAGTTTAGGTTAGAAATAATGTACTTCCACCTGTATTGTACCTTTCCTTTCTAGCATTCTTCTGATTATTTTGCTTGTCAACACACTCAGTTCAGAATTTCTTCCCCTTCAGTATTTGTAAGCGGGTTTTGTTCTGAATGAATTTAATTGCTATGCAAATTTGGTAATTATTTGATGAATATTAATATTTCCCCCTATACACAGCAATAAATATGTATTTCATATTCTGCCTGTATTTGCTAAATAGCATGGCAATTAAAATACACTTAAAGAGCTTTAATTTGCATGCAAATTGTCAGAATGATGTGGAATATTGAGATAGACAAAATAATCTGTGAAATTGAAAATTAAACATAGTCGTTATTAATATAAATATCCCCAAATATAATTTCGTTTGGAAACATTACCTGTGATGCTGAACATAATTGCTGATTTGATTGCTTAACTGTGGAATGTGTTTTTCTGATTCTTTAATGCTGAAGAAAATCAGAAAAAGTGCACCCCTTGGGGGACTGTTAAATACCATAAGCAATAGAGCAAATGATTTGTTTTAGTGACTATTAGGTTGCAAAGTAGATTGTTTCACAATGCCTTTATTTGCCTACAACTGATTGCTAACTTTTCATGAAGTTGTCCATGCTGATTTATATATCCTGGAATACATTCACTAGGAGAAAATATCCTCAAGCTGTTTTTCCAGGTTTCGCCAAGGGACAAAGAATAAGAACACATATTTTGCTGTACCATAACAGGAAAGGGAGATATATGAGTATATCTTCTGCCTGAAAAGTGTGATCTCATAACCTTCACTGTGGGAATTTTTTTTCCCCAACACACAAATGACAATGTTGCCAGGATAGTTCCAAATGGAGCTGTTCCAACTACATGTAGTCCTCCACTTACAACCATTTGTTTAGTGATCGTTTGAAGTTACAATGGCACTGAAAGAAGTGATTTATGATGGTTTTTCAGTTGTGACTGTTGCAGCATCCCCTTGGTCACATGGTCAGAATCCAGATGCTTGACAACTAGTTCATGTTCATTGCAGTGTCCCAGGATTAGGGGATCACCTTCTGTGATCTCCTGACAAGCGAAGTCAATGGGGAAGCCAGATTCAATTCACAACCATGTGACTAACTTAACAACTGCAATAATTCACTGGAACATCACCAAATAGGGCAAAACTCACTTCACAACTGTCTTGCTGAACAACATAAATTTTGGGCTCATTTGTGTTCCTAAGTCGAGGACTACTGTACACACATACCCTCCTACACAATAAAAGGGAGACTTGCAGTTTAGAATCAATACTTCTGTCTTGCTCACTCATCCCACACTTGAGTACAGCAACTATACAATTCTGAAATCCTCAACCTTTTGAATGTTAGTGGCTACTCTGTTCTAATGTCACTCCCTCCTATAGAGTGGACCTGCCTTGTGATGAATGATGAAGGTGTAACAGAAGAACAGAAACACACGTGGTATAATATCCTATTTTGTTATGGTAACAGAGTTGGAAACAGTTCCTAACACAATACTTTTTATGCTTTCATTGCCTTGTTGTACAGGTAGTCCTCGACTTATGACCAAATTGAACCTAAAATCTATGTTGCTAAGTGAGAAATTTATTAAATGAGTTTTGTCCAATTTTACAACTTTTCTTGCCACATTTGTTAGATGAATCACCACAGTTCTTAAATTAGTAACACGGTTGTTAAGTGAATTTGGTTTCCTCATTGACTTCACATGTCAGAAGGTCGCAAAAGGGGATCACATGACCCTGGAACATTGTAACTGTCATAAATGTGAGACAGTTGTCAAGCATCCGAATGTAAATCAGGTGACCATAGGGATGCTGCAATGGTTGTAAATGTGAAAAATGGGTATAAGTCACTTTTTCAGTGCTGTTGTAACTTCGAACAGTCATAAGCGAGCTGTTGTAAGTCAAGGACTACCTGTATACTCCAATGAACTGATGCTCAGTATTGCTGGCTATGCAAGTACAGTAATGGACTAGTAATTTATCAATAATTTTATAAACTTATTTTTATTAATAGGCACCCGTGCTTTATAACTGAAATTATGAAATAACTACAGAATAAAATGAAGGTAATATATTAACATTATCAGAAGGAGCTGCTAATTGACAGTAGGTTTTCCCTTGTTTTCATCCACATACAATTACCAAGATTTTTTCTTTTTTCTGTTCAATCATGTCTGAATCTTGTAGACTGCCTGGATAAGTTCCTGAAGTTTTCTTGGCAAGGTTGTTCAGAAGTGACTTGCCATTGCCTCCTTCCTAAGGCTGAGAAAGGAAGAGTGGCCCAAGATCTCCCAGCTGGCTTTGTGCCTAAGGCAAAACTAGAACTCCCGGTCTCATGATTTCTAGCTTGATGCCTTAGGCATTGGCTCTCACTAAGAAGTAAGGTTCTCTATATTTAGTTGTCCAAGGTGTATTGAAGATAGTAGCCTTAAAGAGTCTTAATGCCCTTTTTGCATTGACTTCTACAGCTAGAAAGTAAAAGTCTCTGGTAAATTTTATTACACCCTCATTTTATCAGGTTCAGTTAAAGGACTCTCCATTTTGGCATTCTATAGTATGATCCTTAAAAAAATTGGTAATGGGAACAAGTGTAGA
>JANHFL010006338.1:268646-281679 GCA_032468155.1 Oxyrhabdium leporinum | reverse complement strand
CAGCAATCAGCACCCAGATCCTCACAGATGAACTCCAAGGTTAACTTCAGACCAGCAATCAAGTAAACAATACCCCAGTCAAGAAACTGCCAAAGAAGGCAACAGCAAACAGCCCAACCAAAGAATCTCTAACACCAACTTTGCAGATGAAGTTCTCCCAAAAGCAATATATTTGATTTACAAAAAGTAAAAATAGCAGCAATGTATAGTGGCTTACTATTTAATCACTACCAGTGTTCAGTATAATGTATTTTAAATCAATGTAAATATAAGGCCCATTCAAAAATAAATATAGATTAGTTTCCTCCCAAAAATTGGCACAAATCTCCCAGTCCAAATATAAGGTGCCTGGGCCAAGAACTGACCTGGTCAGAGACTTGCTAGAACTCTTGAACCTGGAAAGGTCCATTGCTGATGTTGCCTCCTTCAGATAGCCACAAAGTCAACACCATCAAAGCTATGGCTGCTACTTACATCCATCTCTGTGGTCACTCATCTCATTACCATTTATTTGTCAGCCCTGGAGCCATCTTTGAAGAGAGTCTTCAGGGCTGCCACAGTGGTGGCTGAGAAAGCCGTGGGAATGGGAGGGGAGAGGTGAAGATAGTGTGCTGTGTAATCAGAACAACATTCTTTCCATTGGGAGTCAAGGACGTCTCGGGAAGGCAGGACTGGAAGTTAACTGAAGTTGGGGACAGTGACCTGATTGGACCATGTGATGTAGATGTGAATGGAGGGGAAGGAATTTTGATTTTACTTTGGCTGGGAAAAATGTGGGGCTTTCAGATTTGGGGGTTTCCCCAGATGCGCCAATATGACATCTCTAATAAATTTATACTTTGAGGAAGATGCCTGCCATGGAGTTTTAATTCTGTTGGGGGTGTTACTTGGAACCCTGACATTATTTAGTTGTTTGTTTATATTTTTTAATCCTACTTTTATTATTTTTATAAGTAACTCAAGGCAGTGAACACACACAATACTCCTTCCTTTTCTTATTTTCCCCCAAACAACTGAGAGGTGGGTTGGGCTGAGTGAGAGCAACTGGCCCAATGTTATCCAGCAGGCTTTAAGATAGGATTAGAACTCACAGTTTCCTCGCACCTTCAGACCAAGGAATACTGCAGCTACTTCCATAGTTCCTTCCTAATTCTTTTTCAACAAATCTAATCTGGGCATGCGTTTTGTTATAGTAGCAGGCCCGCCATTTGATTTCATTTCATATCAGATTCTCCAGCGCATGGGTATCAAACTCGCCGTGTCATGTTGCCATCATGTGATCTATTGTGACGGTTTTTCCCTTCGTAGAGCTGGGGTGGGCGTGGCCTGTGTGTGATGCATCTGGCCCGCAGGCCGCCAGTTTGACACCCCTGCTCCAGAGAATATTCTCCAAACCAGATGGGACTTTTATTCTGAAACAAAAAGAAGTCAGACAAAACATTGTGCTGCTTATAGTCCAAATTTCAGTGTTTAAAGATTCAGCAAATAATTTTGCAGTCACACTTAGCAAATTAACATTGATTTAAGCGATCTGACTATTGATATTTTGGTGCTAAACCTGTTTCTGTAGTGGTAATTTCTCATTCAGTTTTGTTTGCTTAGTGTTGTTTCATACAGATTAAGAAGAAAAGCCTATCGTGTTCTATGTTAATGGAAAACATTGGACATTTTCATTTTGAGAGGGGAACTGGTAATAGAATGAACTGATATCTCCTTCATCACTGTGAAATTATAACTTTTCACTAGGCTTATTTAAAACTGCAAGATCAGAAGCAGATATTCATAAAGAATCTTTACTAGAGTACTACAGATACAGTAGAACCTCTGGTCACGAACACTTCTGACCACAACCAAGTCGGGTTCCAACCAAAAAATTCACAAAATTTTTGAATCTGGTCACGAACCCATACTCAGGTGACGATCAAACATGACCCTTAACCCAGAAATTCCTGAAGACGAAACTTTAGAAGACGAAGAAATCGCCAAACTTATGGAACGAATTATGGTCGTGAACAGAGGTTCTACTGTATATGTTTAGTATGGATATGATTTTTGGTATTTTTGGTGGATGAGGAGTGAAGGTGCCCTGAATTATTATAATTTTGAAAAAGTCTTCAGAAAAACATAAATATAAACCCTGTTGACCGTTCAAAAGATCCTGAAGACATGACTGTGGTCCCAGGCACGGGGGCCAGAATAACAGAGCCTGGAAGCCATTTGCATTCATGGTTTTCTGCTGTTTTTATTTTATCTGCCAGTTGCCTGTTTCTTTTATGTTCTTTGTTGGTTTTAACTGCTGTTAGTTGCTCAGAGTCTCTTTGTTGAGATGGGCAGCCGTATAAATTGAATTAATTAATTAATCTGATCCCATTTCTAGAGACTTAGAGCATTTAAAAGCCCCTGATCTATTTCATGTTGTGCCAGCAGTTCTTCACTCTGAAGTGGTGGCCAGATCCAGAAAAAAACAAAGTGTGTATTGAAAAAAAACAATATTTTTTGTTGTTGTTATATAGCACAATGGGATGAAATTGCAAGGAAAAGGCTCTTGAGAAGGATGTCAGACTTGCCAATTTTCACAGAAATAAGTGAAATGCTGAGCCTTGTGAAACCTGCCTTTTAACTCCCTGAAATGCCGTAGTGTGGGGACAGAATAGAATAAAATTTGTAGTAATATTAGTCTCTTTTGCCTCAGACTGATAAATAGAAAAAGATTTGTTACAAAGAAGAGAAGCTTTATCGGGAATAATAATGCTCCTTCCTAAATGCTGTGAAAGTGATATGAGGCTATATGGGAAGCAGAATGAATTCATTATTATTGTTGATTTCAATAAAATGTATCAGGAATAACTAGGTCACCTAGCTAATGCAGCTCAGAAAATGCTCAGAATGAGAACGGGGGAAGACTGTGTGGTAAAAGTTGTCTGATTTGATCATAAGGGTCATTTTGATTTTAGCTCAAATTCCATCTTAATATTGCATTTTATATAAATAATCTCCCTTTCTTCCTGATATTGCCATTGTTCCTAGCCTCTTAGCAGCTCTGTAGAAGCAAATCGAGATGGAAACCCAGATCCCGAACATAAATAATTCAAGCTTAATCTACTGTGCTGAAGATAAATGAATTACCCTGCTCCACCTTAAAATTCATTCTTCAGATGAATCCTGTTCTCATTCCACAGATATAGTTGTATACTGAAATGGGTGTTCATTTCCATAATCTCTAATTTGAAAAATATAACAATTTTAACAACTGCTTTCTTAACACATTTTTTTTTGCAATCCTCTACGGTTGAGTTGGCTGTGATCATTTATTTCACTGTGATCCAGGTTATGGATACACGTTTCACATGCGTACATATTTCACAGAAGACTGCAACTGAGAGTGTAGTTGTTTTTTCGTGTGAAGCTACTGTAATTTATCATCATCAGTTGTTTCACCGTCATATAGAACAGGCTCAAGAGGCAAGCTTCATTTGAATTAATTTAAAACTACCATAAGTGAAAAGTGAGCAGCTTTTTGTGTTTCCTGGGAGATGGTGTGAAATGACTAGACTACAAACAGGTTTATTTGCAATGAACTGGCAAACCAATAAATTGTATATGCTGAAAGCTATTTGTTTGTATAAGCTGTTCTGGAAAAAAAAACAAACCTCAAATCAAATTCAGCTTTTGCTGCCAAGCAGGGAATTTTGGCGAGTGGCTGGAATTGCAATAGCTTATACTAACTTACCAACTAAACAGTCACTTACTGTTTGTTTAATCAGTAATGTCATTAAATTACCAGATAATTCTGGGAGTTGAAGTCCATAGGTCTTAAATTTGCCAAGGCTCTATACCAGGGCTGTCAAACTCCCGGGGCCGTGGGCCGCATCACGGGCTGTCTATGCCCAGTTTAGTGAAGGGGGGAAAAATCCTGATACATCACGTGATGCCGCCGTGACGATGTGAGTTTGACACCCATGCTATATACCTATGGCCTAGAATATGTCTGTATTTCCCCCACCTTTTTTTTCCTGATAACTTTTAAAATTCTATCTACACAATCTTGATCAGCAGGAACATTTGAAGTTCCTCAGGGTACAAAGACTCCTTTTACAGGCCCATCTGTGAAATCTTTTAATCTATACACCATTGTTTCCCTGTTGTCCCCAGTTCTTTGTCTGATTTGTTGGTAGTCCTTTTCAAACTTCTCCTTCAGTCTGGATACCCTGATCTGGTTGCCCACCTTAAGATATTTTCCCCTTCTTTTACTTTTGAAAAGTTCCATACACTCTTATCAGCACCTCTCTTTCTTTTGTGGGAAGCCCCCCAACCCCAGAGAATGAAATATTTTGGGGGATATTAAAAGAGGCAGAATATTATATTTTCTCAAAGGAGAAATGGAGAAACATGTTCTTAGAGGCAGAAAGCAGCCCCAGTTTTTCTGTATAGTAAAACAGCCTCCAGCAAGTGCCTGAAGTCTTTAGAGATGGATATTTTGTGCCCATTAAGAAATCCAGGCCAGCCTATTCACAAACAGAACATCTTCAGCTCCAGCTGATGGGATTAAGAATTTACATTCTCCCACCCAAATTCTAAGAACAGGACATGACCTCTAGGACATAATAGGATTAACTCACCACCATTAGGTTAGCAAAAGGCACAAGGCTCACTACATTGCACAACTCCCTGTAACATCTCAGAACCCTATTAAAAAATCCATCCATTCCTAAGCCAAAGAACATGCTTCTATGAATGAAGTTTCTGGAATCCAAATAAACCTTCTTTCCTTTCAGCCAGTCAGCCTCCATTTTATTTCCAGAGCCTTTCTCCTGGCTTGGAACCAGACCGGATTTTTCTTCCAACACTTTATACAAATGTATGGTACCGGATGCTACAATGAAAAGTGCCATTGTACCCTTGAAGAATAGCAGAGAAAATGTTCACATATAAATGGGTATTTCTAGCCATAAAATATCTCCACAGATTATTTTTCAAACTTCTCTATAAAACCTGCTTTAGTCTCACTATGGGTGACAAAGTGGTGAATGCCCACAACATGCTAGAAATTTCTTCAGAGGAGTATTTATGAATTATCTACCAGCAACTGTTTGCACTTTTCCTGGTTAGTATCCTGTTTGGAAGATATTGGGGAAGGCAGCAGCTACCATGCTCCTCAATTTAACAGAAAAAAGAAAGGGCCAGGCCTATTTAGATAGTACGTTGTTAACTGTTAAAATGAACTTTTTTTCTATGCTTTTAAAAACATTTTTAAATCTAAAAAAACACTTGGTGAAACTCCAAACAGAAGACAGTAGTTTGTCTTGCAAGGCTAGAATGTTTGCCTGAGTTTGTTTGTTTGTTTGTTTATTTATTTATTTATTTATTTATTTAGGGGAGATTCATATAATGAAACAAACAAAACGTTAAAAAGTTATGAGTTTTATGTAGTTACTTACCAAGCACATCTAAATTATATTAAAGTAACTTTACAATCCCCAAGGCATGTCACAACTTTTGAGCACCCCTAATGTTTGGAAATTGAAAACTGAAAAATTTGACACGCCCTAAATTGGATTGGAGATGTCGATAGACATTTATTTTATTTCTGTATGTTTTTAGTGACATAATTTTGCTTCTCCATGATTTGCAGTACAGGTAGTCCTCGACTTATGACCACAATTTATTCAACCGCATGACATATTCTGGAGAAACTATGCTTTTAAAAAAAGTTAGAGGTTTTTTGCCCCCAAAAATTTATATTCTGGCCTTATATTATTTGAACAGAAAACAAAACCCATTTTCTGTTACCCATGTTGGAAAACCTGTTTTGCTCAGAAAGATTTTGCATCTTTCTTCTAGAAAGTTACCCATGGTCCTATCTTGTACATTAACTCCCTTTATGTGTTACCCCTGTTTCATTAAGGGCACAAATTTTAAAGGGGAAAGGGCATAGTAGTAAATTATTTCTATATCTCCATTACATGTTGTAATGCATCTATTCAGAACATTAACAGACTAGTTAAATACTTCATGCAAATAAAGTCAAACACCCAGCACATAACCTTTACATTTATGAATATGCAACAGGAACATAATAAGCCTTCATCTATTTGAGAAATTAGCTCTTTGTTGGGTGTTTTTCCTAGGTTTTTTTTCCCTTTTTTTGTGGAGGGGGGGGGGAAGAGAAGGAAGAGAGATAACAAATTTACAGAGCACAAACGATCAGGTACCCAAGAAGTCTCTGTCAGAATCTTGACGGCTCTGGTGTTAATCAACAGTTTTGCAGTATGTTTTATGTTAGCTTGGAACAGGTTTTTCCTTGCATGCTGCTAATAAACTCCATTCTTTGTGCTTTGCTTGATCTAATTAACTTTTCCTGTGATAAACCTTGTCTAACTGTGTAAAATTGTGGTTATGACCCCCATCCCACAGTAAAAATTGCTTTATGCCTAGGAAAATATATTCACGGATGGCTATCCAATAAAAATAGAATGAATACTCCTTCCAATTCTTATCCTTTCATATTGGAGGCACATGATGCTAAATGTTCATGGAAGTCAAGAAAATAATATACATTTTAATAGGTTGATTTAAATAGTCATGGTTGAAAACAAAGCTAAATATTTGAATTCATTATAGGTTGATAAACCAGAGAATGCTCAGAATTTTAAATACAGTCCTGTGTTTAATATTATTCTTACATTTTTCCTTCTTCATAAATCTGTTTTGTATACCAAGTTCTATAAATGCTTCTTGATCTTTTCTTAATTAATACAGTTTCACTGGAAGAGAGACTCTATCAAACTTATAATTTGTGGGATGCTGGAATTCTCTTTATAATCAAATTCTGAACTGCATAAAATGCATCGTAATTCCTATCCCCTATTTTCACTTGGACAAAGGCAAATCTTGCTTATTATAAGAAAGAATTGGAAAGGATCATTTCTGATATACTTTCTGGCATTCTTGTTTCAGGGATTAAATTCATATGCAAAGAGAAAAGAGACAAAAGACTCTTATTTCTTGACATTGACGTAAGAAGACTAGACAACAGAGAACTTGAAACCCGCATCTACCGCAAACTCACGTAGACCAAATCCTCACCTTTGAAAGCAGCCACCCCACCACCCCACCACACACAAAAGAAGCTGCATCCAGACTTCTGTTCAGAAGGGCCGGGACACACTGCAGCACCACAAGAAAAGCGGAAGAGAAATGGCTGCTTGATGACTTTCTCTACAATGGCTATCCGAAAAACATTGTCTTCTGACACACAGCACCTAAACCACAATGCACCACACAGCCAACCACCACACAAAAACTAATACACAAAAGGGATGTCGGAAATGACAGCCAGATTTCTCCAACCTCTAGGAATAACAACAGCCTACAAACCTGCTGCCACAATCCGCCAGGAATTATCCAGAACCAAAGACAAGATACAGAAGGATGCAAGAAGCAATGTAATCTCCCAAATCAACTGTAACAGTTACAACTATTCTACATGGCACAAACATCACATCAATTGAAAACCAGAATCCATGAACACCAGCTTGCAGTCAATTGCCTCGATCCCAAATCTCTAATCGCTACCCACATTGACACCGAACAACACCAATTTGATTGGAGCAATATAAGAATCATTGGCCACGCTACTACCCACCCCACTTGTAAGTTTATCAAAGGCTGACACTCCACAAGGAATTCCATTAACAGACACATCAATCTACAACCTTCCTATAAACCCCTCAGAATTCAAATCAACCACTCAGCCAACCAGTGACGGCATCTATTCTACCCTCAACCAACCCCTGCAACCCACACACCCCACACACCCCAACCAGCACTTTACCTCCCCAAGACCCTCACCTAATGCTTATCTCCCCATCACAAGACCCTCACCTGACACGACCCATATCTGACCCTTCAGAAGACCCATCATGAAACCCTCATCTGATGTGACCTCCCCATCACTGACCACACGAAGGCCTTATAAACAGAGAAACACTGACAGCCCTAAACTTTGCTGGAAGATGTTATCTAGCCTGCTAACAAAGCATTTGGAAACCACCTCACAAGCTCAGAGAACAAACCTCCACCCTCAAGACTTGCTATATTTGCTGAGCCCAAGTTTAAAAATGAGGGGGATCAAAATAAAAATACCTTTTTACTTTTGTTAAACAGCAAATTAAAAATCAGCTATTTTATGTACTCCTTCTTAACAGAAGTATGTTCTGATACCTTTAACTTTGTTATGTGGATCAGCTTATGCCGTATGGAAATTCAAATTGCACCTTTTCCTGTCAGGTTTTAGCATTTGCTTCAGCGTAGATTGATTAGAGAAAAGCTGACCATCAAAAAGGTCTTTGTCTCCATTTGACTGGGTAAAACAGCTGACAAGTGCCCTTCTGATACAGCTGCAGGGCAGCAGCATGGTGGGATTTTGACAGTTGATTTCATTATAGCCTTTAGGATACAGAGTGGAATGGATTTGCCTCTTCAGTGGGCAAAGCCCAGGAATAATTAAGAAGTGGGAGATCAAGAGAGGGAAAATGCCAATGTACATGTATGAATGAGAAATTGTTCTTTTGAAATCAAGTCTTTACATATAAATATAGAGAATTATCATATACAGGGCTACCATAACTGGGTAGCAAAAAATCCTGAGTTGGAGGTTTTTTTGTATTCTTTTGCTACCACCAAGTAGCAAAATACCTGAGCCAGCCATGGTATGGTATTTGGTTTCCTAAAAATTTGGGAAACCAAATACCATATCATGGCTGGCTCAGGAATTCTGGGAACCGAAGTGCACAAGTTGTAAGGGGGGCCATAGTTGCCCACCCCTGTCTTAGTATGTAGGAAGCATCTATACAGAGAAAATGAGACATCGCAGACCCTTAGGTTATCTCAACCTTTCTCCTCGATGCTCAGGTGCTGATGTTGATCTGGGAAATTTTTGCCATTTGGGGAAGGGAACAAATTAATCTGGCTACAGATATGTGCCTCTGAGGCTATACTGAAATATATTGTTTAACACTATTTAAAAAATGTACTGTTTTAGCTTCATTTAATCAGGTTCTCTGTATCTAACTTTAGGACTCGTGAGGAAAACAGATCTCATTTTAGGTCATTTTTAATGCAGAAATATTGAACATTCAGAAGGATTCACAAGCTTTTAAGTCTGCCTATTGATCATATTCTATATATTACTAACAGTCCAATTTTCTGCCTCAGCATCAAGCCAAATTGGAAAAGGCTAATGTTTTCTTTCACCCTAGTGTCTAGGAAATTCTCAATCATTCAGGTAGTTGTCCCAAAGGTGCTTTTTTATTTTTAAAGGCAACTGGACTTTCTTGGTCTTTTTCTTTGAAAAAGTTTAACTTCTCATCCAAGAAGCATCTTCAGTTCTACTTGACTCTACCTGAATCCCCACCAGTCAGGTAGAACTGATGAAGCTTCTTGGATAAGAAGTGAAACATTTTCAAAGAAAAAAACCCCAAGAAAGTTCAGTTGCCTTTTGGAAAAAAAACATGTTTGGTTTTTACCCTGGGGGTTAGAGGAAAAGGAGGAGTTGAATGGAGAGGAAGACTACCATCTGAAGGTGTTTCTAAGCACAGTACAAGTAATGTGAAAATAGCTTAGGAAGACTAATAAAGTCACTGTCCTTAACTAAAGGATCCTTTATAGGAAAATTGAACTTTTATTGCATTTAACTGATCTCTAGGAAGACTATTAGTGGAGCAAATAGATTTACTTCTGCTTTCCCTCATTAGCTTGTAAGAAAGGCCTGAAAATGGTAAAATTTAGTTGCTGTTGGAATTCTGATGTTAATCAAGTAGAAAATTGAGGCAACTTGTATCTCATACCTATAAAAACTGGAGACAAATAAAGTTTAATTAGATTTAGTTAATAGAAGCTGGAAGGCATATTTATGAACTTAGGTACTTAACTGAATTAAAAGATGCAATAAGAACATTAGTCTACCATTTCCAATTGATTTTCAGACTCCTATGCTACATTGATGGAAGAGCTGTTCTATTCTGTGTCACATCAATGTCACATGCATTCAGTCATGTTTGTTGCATCCTTTTGTGACATTTTAAAATCTATGTGTATTCAAAATTTTATGTGTATAAACATATACATATTTTAATTCTAAATGCACAATTAAATATGGATTTTACAATGTTCTTCAATTCAGTACTATGACACAAAAGTTTGAAGAAGTACAAAATCTAAAATACATCTGTGTTCCGGTCTATATATTCATCTAGAAAATGCAAATGAGATTTTCCTAAATTAGACCAAATTAGATCTGGAGCCATCCTTAATATACAATAGCAGTTTCTATTCAATAGACTGGTTAAGAAACAAGGTCTGAAAAAAAAAATCTAATAATATCTAGGTAATCTGGGAACTATAAGCAACTTCCATTAAATAAATGTAATCTAAAAAGCGCACGCATCTGGGCTATGGGAACAAGGAAAAAGCTTGACTCACAAGAAACAATAAACACATTTAATTAAATTAAGAACAAATTTTCATAACAGAAAGTGGAATTGAAGTGAAAGTAACTATTTGTATCTTCCAGCACCCATGTGTACACCATGTGGTGAATATTTCCCTTATTGCTCTTTCAGTTCATAAATATGTGATCAAAGTAATAACATATAGCATATGAGCTGCCCTTAAGCAGTGACCTTCTCCTTATGCCTCTTTCCCTCATCTGTATCCCCCAGGCACTTGGCAAATGCCAAATATAGTTAAAGTGGAACATATTCATGCATCTCATTAACATGCTGTTGTATCACTAAACAAGTGATACATGCTGAATTCTGACATGTTGGCTCCAAAGCCTTGTCAGCTCTCACAAACCCAGCAAACAAAGGTTCCAAAATATCTCTTAAGCAATTAAAGTAATCGTCACTCAGAAGTAATTTCTGACTATTGAAAGTTTAATGAATAAAAACGATGCAAAGAGCTCTTGAGAGAAACTGGCCTTTTCAAAACAATGCACATCATGCATGGTATTTCCAAGGTGGGAGCCCATTTTTTCTAAAACCATTGTAGTTCATAACAAGAAGAGTCATCCTGTAAAATATTATCTATTTAGACCAATTCTTTTGTTGACAGTTGGGAGCAGAAAACCAATAGTAATTGTAATGGTGTAAGGCTAATAAGAGATTAGAATGTAACATTGTTGGCTCTTGTTGGCCTCAACCAGAACAAAGAAGACCTTCCAGTTCGAGAAACCCATTATAGTGAAGTCTTCATTATGCCTGGTAAATGCAGAATTTCTTCCATAGCATAATACCATTACAAAAAAATAAAAATAAAAATTGATACACACCCACAAATGCTCTCACACACATGCAAAAATGGAAAACAATAGAATTGATTTGTACTTTACAATTCATGCATCCATACCTTGCAATCATTTCGTTATATTCTGGCATAACATTTGGATGGATATGCAGATAGGAGTTTACTGCAGAACTTGCATTGTCACCTGAACGTTGCTTAATAGGAAAGCTATGAGATACTGCAGCTTAATTATTAGAGCAGACACAATTGATAACATAAGAAAATCATTTGCTCCTTGAAAAAGATTGCAGAGTCATTGCTGCTTTTGAGGCACAGATAGAAGAAACAGTGAAGCTGAAGTTTCGTCACATGGAAGCTTCTTTGGGTCTTTCAGGGACGGTGGTCGGTATCCAGCCTCTCTGCAAATCAGAAGGGAGTATGGAGCAAAGTTAGCATGAAAAAGTTCCCCATCTGTGATCTTCCCTTACAGTGTGACCCATTTCTTGCCTGCCTACAGACTTCAGACTGTAACATTTCATATCAATATAACCTTTTTTGTTCATTAGGGGCGAGCTCAAAATATGCCTATAAACATTTTTTTTGTGTTAAAATGAAAATAATAACCAATGAAAACAAACTAAATTGCTTCATTACAGAAACTTTCCAAAATCATTTTATAAAACAGTTCAAGCCTCCTTGTTTCCCTAATTTGTATTAGTCCATCCCCGCTGGCTTTTGAAATCACTGGTGTAACATCTTGTAGGGGAGTAATGTATCAGCATACTCATGGATGTCACTGTGGCAGGCTCTTCAGAGACACCGACTTGTTCCTAATTTTGTGTCATTATCTCAAATGCTGGCTCTTGCCTTTCCCTTTACCTGCAGGCAGTATCCGATAGAACTGGAAGCAGTACTAGTAGAGAAGTGGGCAATTCCCTCCCAGTTATATTACTGCTTCCATGAAATGAGAATCAGACCAAGCTATTAGTAAGGTGCAGCACGTTAAATAAATAGGAATGACAATATAAAATAATCTCACAATGTTAAATCTCCTATCCTTTAAAGTGGGATTAAATAAGTGCTGACTCTTTAAAACAAAGGTCCCCAACCCCCGGGCTACTACAGGGCCTTGAGCCTTTCAGAACTGGGTCGCATAAGTGGTGGGTGAGTGCACGTGCGCATCCACACTCGTGTGAATAGCAGGTGAGCATGTGCATGTGCTTCATTTGCGTGAGTGGCACGTGCGTGTGCACACATCTTGCACAAATGAAGCTGCATATATGCCCATGGTGCATGCAGAACCATCCCCTCCCCCCCCCAGCCAGTCTGCAAAGCCGAAAAGGTTGGGGAACTCTGCTTTAAAGCAAACAAACTCTCAATTTCACAGTGAACATTAAGCAGAAACTGAAATGCAATAAATAAAAATGGATTTCAAAATTGTCATGTAGGGCTGTGCAGAGTTTTAAAGGGGAGCTTTGCTTTGGTGTTGCTTCACTCTGTTTTGCTCTGATGGCATTCACGGGGCATTGCCATAATCAGAAGAGCTATTCTAGTATTTGTATACAACTCCATGATTCTAGCATTAGTACAGAGGCTATGTCTGGTATTTCCATTGAGTTGATGAATGTGGTGGAAGGTGAAGTATTTCCCAGTATTTAGAAATAGAAGTGGCTTTCAGAGTGACATGAAGTACTTCAAATAGGCAGATTATGTCTTCACTGATCACATGGACAATCCAAAACAGAGG
>JANHFL010006338.1:249221-262246 GCA_032468155.1 Oxyrhabdium leporinum | reverse complement strand
CTTCCTTCCTTCCTTCCTTCCTTCCTTCCTTCCTTCCTTCCTTCCTTCCTTCCTTCTTTCCTTCTTTCCTTCCTTCCCTTCTTTCTTATGAAAATGTGAATGGTCATAGCAATTCATTAAACATCCTGTTGGGATGAAATGAAGGGACTTTTGTTGCTGCCTCTACAATAGCTTGGGGCAGGATGTAGACTGAGTGAGGCTTGTGTGCTCTTCTGTTGGTCAACTGGAGAGAGAGAACGGATTGCTTGTGATATTCTTTGCTGCTTTTGTTAGCGCTCCCAAGCCTTCAGCAAGGAAAGTTAATTGCATTACTGACTCCAAAATAGTTTGGAGGGAGTGGCAAGTGGAAACAGTGTGAGTAAAACTCATAATGTACACTTTCATTGTTTCTTCATAAAAATAATGAAGTTGCAGACTGATCTACTTCCCTAACCACCACCAACCTTTAGACCCTAGCAATGTATGCTTTTCTCCATTAAGACTTCTATATTTTCTCTAAGGAACTCTCTTGCTAGGCAGGGAGTGGAAAAACTATTTAATTTTCCTCTTATATTGCCACTGAGGTATATTGCTAAAACTATATAGCCAAAATTTAAGTCATCTAATATAAATAGTTATCATTGCAGAATGCATAAATATGAGTTGTATCCCTAATCCTTCTTTTTAAAAAGTATTAATTTTTTTAAATTTTTTAGCAATTTCATGACTTTTTAAAAAATTGTGCATTAAAGAGAATAATTTTTATTTATTCTCTTGAATGCCATTTACAATTTATAAATGTTTATCATGCATTCTTGGGTTGGTTTTTTAAATTTTTGCTCTTGAACTATTATTCCCAATATTGTTAGCCTTTTCTTATATTGAGGATAATCCAAGTCATTCACCCTTTGAATATCAAGTCTCATCTTCTTTCTTTTTAATAGTTCTCCATGATCTTCTTTGGAGGGTGTGATGCCCAGTATTCTAATTATATTTTACAGAAATGTTTTGCAAATTCAGCAACTTTAAGATGTGTGCTTCCAACTCCTAGAATTCCCCCAGCGAACATGCTGGTTGGGGAATTCTGTGAGTCCACACATCTTAGAGTTGTGGAGGCTGAGAAACACTGTTCTATAGAACTAACAGTGTAATCTACAATATTTTAGTTGCATTGTTAGAACATGATTTTTCTTTCTCTCTGTAGCAAAATCCCAAGGAATAATATTTTCAGTACCTTCCTAGGAAGATATCTTTCTTGTCACTTGCACCCAATTGTGCCACCATCAGAATATACAGATTTCCTTCCCATCCCCACTTGGTAATTAATTTACTTCCATGCTTTCTCTTTGTGACTGAGTTTAGAAGTATCTTTTTCTCCCATCTCTTTGCAAACTTTTTAGAATTCTAATCGTAAGTTATTTGGAAGAAGTCACATTTTTCTACTCTGCTGCATCTGCTTCTTTAGTCTTTTGAATCCATTTGAGGTAGCTGCAAAATTAAAAAGCTGACTCATTTTAGGACACAAATATTAGAAAGTTGCCTGAGAATCATGCAACTATATCGCAGTACATCTGGAGAGCACTAGTTTGAGAATGACAGGTCTAAATATGGTTTGAACGGCCCATGGTAAATTCTGCTTTGTCCGGAGTTTGTAATTTAGGAATTAATAAACTCTCATTTGCTGATGGACCCTGATTTGAAAAGAGATGATCATCAGGCTCCTGCCCTGTTTTGCTTGAGGCTCCAGAGAAAGAAATGAGAAAAAAGCTCCTATATCGCTTTTCTTTCTCTTCCCCCCTCCTTCCCTGCTCTCTCCCTCCATCTTTTTGAATAATGCCATTGCTTTGAGTAGCCCAGACAGGCCTGAAGATTAGCAAGCCTGTTTGTGGAGCGGAGGGCCAGATGAATAGTAGCAGGAGGCCCACTCCCCAGGAAAACAAGGCTCTGGGAACTAGGCCAACTGTGAAGAGCATGTGCTGGGCAAAGCAGCAGGCTAGCCCATATGTCAGGCTGTGCCACAAAGACTCCTCTACACATCTAGCATGACAAACAGGATTACGGGAGACAATTAATCTGGCACACTTTATCAAAATCAACCGCTGACCCCCAACCTCTCCCCACCATGTGCAGCAGATGCCACGCTCCAATTCAATGGAGCTCAAGTCTTCCTCCCCAGTCCCCCCCCCCCATCATCGCTGAAAGGAATCTAAGCTTGAACGAGGCTGGCATGGACTAATTGCAAACTCTGTCGGATGGTGACAGCCCTAATCAGATAGGATGAGCTCACCTTCTCCCTCCTCCTCGCCTTCTGATGGAAAGATTGGTAGGGTGGCCAGCCGGCTGGCTGCAACTCCCTGTCAGCCCTGAAGAGCAACGTGCTCCCTTCAAAACCATTCTCCCCTTCCTCTGTCAAACTGCCCCCTCCCCAACCCCATGCCTCATGTCCTTGTGGAAACTGACGAGGGAGGGAGAACGATGGACATCCTGCACTGGCCTTGGTGGGTCTTTGACAAAGGGGTTCGGAGGGTCAGGACCATTGCTTTGGGGAAAGAGTAGTCAATGCGAGGGAAAAGACAAGAGAACAACAAAAGGCTGGTAACCACTTGGAGGGGGAAATTGGGGCAAACAGGTCTGGTAGGCTTATGAGGGTAAGGGATGGAGGGATACATTTTATTTATTTTTAGTTATGAGTAGTCCTTGACTTATGACCACAAATAAGGTGACTTATGCATCTTTGCATATCAACAGAATGCTTACTTACAGAGGTTGCCTTCCTGGTTACATTTTTCACATTTCAAAATTATAAAATGTTAGGTCAGATATAAGGGTCATGTGATACTTCAAGAATGATAGGAGTTTTGGTTCAGTAGCATATAGGGTCTCCTTGAGCAGGAGGTTGGACTGTTATTCTGTCATTCTGTTTTCCACATGTGATACTATACACAACCTTATTTTACTGCAGATGTGTCTCCCTGATACCAGAGTTTCAAAACACTTAAAATGCATTGTGCATCAAAGTCCCCTATCTGAATATGTAATATATTAGTTTAATACTTAATCTGTTGTGACTACAAACTATGAGATAAACTTAAATTCCTTGTGGGTGGGGTTGGGGGTTTTATTTGGGTGGTGGTGGTGGTGGGGCGAGTGATATTCCGGGATCTTCCAAGAAGTCAACAAATTATGTGAATGTCAGAACTGAAGCTGACTCCAACTTTCTGCAGCACTCCTCTTAAAAAACAAAAATAAAACATCTGTAACTCCTGGATCCTTCAACTGTTGTAATGCCAGTGTTTTAACACCGTGCCAGTCTTTGGCAGAGAGATAAAGTGCTGTTCAAATAATTCACTGTCAAAACTATTGAGCATACTTTAGTTAGGTGGCACTTGTAATAGTATGTTCAAGGGCTGCTGCATGAAAGCTCCTGACCCTTCGAGATCTTTTGGCAGCCTCTGTGTTTAACTTGTCATGTTATATATATATTGCAGAAGAGCAGCGCGGGATCAGTATAAATCAGTTTATAAATCTCCAGGTTATAGGCATAGTTTGCTGCTACTGTTGATGAATGGGACATTAAAAACAGACAGAAGGTGGCAGCATTTTAACATTGTGCAGTCACATATAGAAAATAAGGGGGAGAGGGGAGAGAGAGACAGGAAAAGCATATGATCTGCACAACTCAGAGAAATTCACTCTTAAATTCTGCCTCAATGTCTGTTTGTCATTGGGCTGTTTATTGGATTCCAGGCCGTGAAACTGAGAGACCTCTGCAAGCTGAATAAAAAGTTTTAGAGAGAAAGTAAGGCATGGGGGAACCCATACCAAATTTAACACCATGCTTTAAATTAGTGACTTATATCTTATAGTGATTTTTAGAGTTGTTGGACTTTAACTATTTTGTATCACCTCGATTTCGCATGGTATAATATACAGCCTAAAATGGAATCTTCATAAGTGGCTGCCATTTCTCCTAGCCCTGATCCATCTTCATATTTCTCCATCTATTTTTGCTTTGCTTTGCTTTGCTTTGTTATGTTTTTAGAGCAAGTTTGGTGTAGGTTTAAGGAACCAGGTGTGAAGACAGGAAATCGTGAGTTCTAGTATCCCCTTAGGTTCAAAGCCAGCCGGGCAGCCTTGGGCCAGTCATTCTCTCTCAGCCCTAGGCAAACCACTTCTGAAGAAAACCACATGGACTTATTCAAAAAGTCGATAGGAGTCAAGACTTCTAGAGTCATAGACACAGAAACCCAGTGAGAAATCATTAACATCTCTGGCATTGATGTACAGGTAGTTCTCGATTTACGACCACAATTCAGCCCAAATTTTCTGTTGTTAAGTGAGACATTTGTTAAGTGAGTTTTGGCCCATTCTACGACCTTTCATGCCTCAATTGTTAAGTGAATCACTGCAGAGGATAAGTTAGTAACCTGATTGTTAAGTGAATCTGGCTATCCCATTGACTTTGCTTGTCAGAAGGTCGCAAAAGGTGATGACATGACCTTAGACACTGCAACCGTCATAAATATGAAACAGTTGACAAGTGACTGCATTTTGATCACATGATCATGGGGATGTTGCAAAAGGTGATAACTCTGAAAAATGGTAAATAAGTCACTTTTTTCAGTGCCGTTGTAACTTTGGTCACTAAATGAACTGTTGTATGTCAAGGACTACCTATATGTAGACCGTGTGAATACATGTGTATAGATTATGTGAATTTTATCTAAAGCTAAGTGGAAGCGATGTTGTGAGGTGTATAATTAACTGGCTTGGAATATAAACTTAGTATTCTAGTAATATCCATCTTTATTTCGAACAGAATCGCCTCTCAAAAGCTCATCAAGTAATTTCTATGGATGGAAGACCTCAGCAGAAGGGGCAAAATGCTGTTTTCTCATTATAATAGTAGTATCTATAAAAAGAGGACTGGAGAGGAATAGGGAGGTTAGAGAAGGACAATTTCCAATTGTAATAGCTATCAGAAACACCTAATTTAGCAGCCATTGTTGTTAGACGGGTTTGAAAATTCATGCACGGAATTACAGTCTTAGGAGAGATAATAATTACAAAACATTTTCTTGGATAGAATATTTCCAATTATTTTCCAAATATTTCCAATATTTCCAAGTGTCCACCAACGATGCTCATACCTGATGTTCCACTCTGATTCCACAACATAGCTCTTCCATTGTTACATGTAAGATTAGGGATTTATGTAGTAATCTAGGGTATATATCTTTATCCCTAAGAATTTCCTAAAGCTGCCATTTATTTAATGAGGACCAACTCCTGTATTCTAGGGCCACTATAGATAGCCATAGAGCAGCTTGCTACCTAACTGTTTATCATTTGGGGGTGGGGGAGAGCAGATATATTGCACCAAGGGCTGGTTTCTCAATCCATTTTATAAAATTCTACTACAAAATGTAAGTCTATAGTTTAATTTTAAGATAGCAAAGTAGATAAAGGAATATAAACTCCCGAGATCTTGACCCATGAACCAGAATAAATGTCTGAAATGAAGCCACCTTGGAGCTTCTGTTTAATTTCTCTGGTTGACAGGAGACACCCTACTACTTTGACAATGTGTGTGTGCTTATTTCTGTGTCGGTGTGTGCATGCCATTGAGCAAATCAGCTAGCTAATAATCTATTAGAGGGATGCTCTCAGAATTAATCTGGCCTAAATGTGACATAAGTGATATAGAATGACAACAATTACAAAAATCACTTTACAAAATAATGACCTTCCATGAAAGCAAGCAAGCACATTTAAACTAAATTGATTCAAATGATGCACTGGCAGTGCAGAATTTCTTTCCTTTCTTCTTTTTTCTCCGCTCATTAAGGCAAAATGTCTGCAGTGTCACGATTCTATCTAGTTCACAAATGCCACACTTCATATTTATATTACATTTTTATCTCCTTTTTATGAATTTACCATGCATTAGAAGTAGAACTTCATGCATGACTTCTAATCTGATCATTAAGATCCTTGTTAAAGTTCATTCCATCATAGAAGATGCATTTTAATTGCCACTTCTTCCACTGCTGTGCAGTGCTGTTTATATTGCTTTAAATTAAACCATTTGTTAATGATGACAGCCTATGTCACTGCTCTAATGAGTAGTGGTAACAAAGGGATCTTGTCACTTTTCAGTTGTTCAAATTAAGCAGTATCAAAAAGTGAGATGTGACCTACAAATGGAGCCTTGATTGTGATTGGACTGAACTTTGGAAAAACGTCAGGATTGTACATCACGTTTCCATTGAAAATATAAGGTTTTGTAATGGCAGCGTCCAGTAGTGGGTACCATATTGTTTAAGACTAACATATTCTTCAAATGGAAAAGAGGCCTCTGCAGACATATGCCGATAATAATACAAGTCTGTATTGGAGATGTGGGAGTTGCAATAAACCTGGTTCATTTTCTTACTTGCTTTGTAGGACAGATTTCAATTCTGACATATTTATGCCTCAATTTAAATAAACTAACTGGCTGTAAAGCTGCTTGTCTATTTAGAAACACATGGGATTGAATTTACTTTGTACAGCGGTCAGGTTCAAGTTGTTTCTTTTCCATCTTACAAATGCTCTGCAGCTCATAACAGAATGAGATTTTGAAGAAACGGCTTCTTTTTTTTCTACGTGCTTTTGATGCATCATGTTGCATTGTCACATGGTCGGTCTTGGAAGTGCTGTAAAGAGCTTTGCAGGAAATCCTGTACTCTTGCAAGTGTGAGGCTATTATTCTATTTACAAAAGAAAAAGAAATAAAGCTGAGACTCTGTCCATGTGGCCAGTTTCAAAAGCAGGTCAGACTTTTTTTGAGGAAAAATGAACATTAATCAGCCTTTCACCTGACTAATGTTTATCCTGCTACAGATTTGCAGGGTGCAAAAAAAAAGGAAAAAGAAAAAAGAAAAAGAAAAGAAAAAAGAAAAAGAAAAGAAAAAAGAAAAAAGAAAAGAAAAGAAAAGAAAAACCCAACCCAACCCATAAATTCATATGGGTGAAATGATTTACATGCAGGTAATCCTTGATTTACAACCACAAATGAGCCCAAAATTTCTATTGATAAGCAAGACAGTTGTTAAGTGAGTTTTGCCCCATTTTATGACCTTTCTTGCCACAGTTGTTAAGTGAATCACTGCAATTGTTACGTTAATAACAGAGTTGTTAGGTGAAACTGGCTTCCCCATTGACTTGGCTTGTCAGAAAAATCACAAAGCATGACCCCGGGACACTGCAACTGTCATAAATAAATGCCAGTTGGCAAGCATTCTAATTTTGATCGCATGACCATGGGGATGCTGCAATGGTCATAAGTGTGAAAAATGGTCATAATTTTTTTTCAGTGCTGTGGTAAGTTCGAGCAGTCACTAAGTGAATGGTTACAAGACAAGGACTATGTATCTTTGGCCTGCATTTACAGACACAGGAATGTCCCTGAGGAAAGACGAGCCTTGTGCATACATCTTTCTCCTAGCTATTTTTTCATGATCTGCTTCTTTTCCTAACACTCCTAATCACTAACAAAAATGAAAAAAAAATGGAACACAAGTTATGAAAAAGCATCTAGAATGAGTTTGCTTAATTGAAGGCAATTCAGTTATGCTTCATTTAAGGAACAAGAAAAATACAAAAATCTGGGCAATGTTGAAATGATTACATAATGAAAATGGTTTCCAAAGCACACTTTGTTACACAGTTCTGTAATAAAAGACTCAAAGAAGGAAAAAAGCTTATCGGTGCATTTTAATGAGATGCTAGAAATATCATGCCAACTAGAAGTTCAAAGGGTAATTCTATCTAAAACAGTCATAATTAGGTTAATGATAAACAGCCCCCTAGAATATTTTGACATTCTTGTGAATGCTCTGAAAATGAAGGCAGGTGGAAACTTACAATTTGTAATACATCACATGGAAGGTTTTAGAGGTACTGAGAAGAAATCAAAGTGGAATGGAGAATTTAAATTTAAAACAAGCAGAGAGAAAAGTTATCTTTTACCATAGCCAAATTAAGTGCCTTCGTGGAAAAGAACCATTGGGGAGAAACACATCAAGCTACAGTTCAGAAGGGATGACACGACAATGGACAACAGAAATAAAGCTGTCAGGCTGAAACTTTATCCTGTTGATCCAGAGAAACTTTTAGAGTTAATTGCTGAGAAATGTTATGGGGAGATCTGTATTGACTCTGAAGTGACCAGTAAATTAATTAAAGAAAGAGAAAGATCCACTGAATTGGACAATGAGTAGAAAATTTTAGAGACAGATAGGTTACAGAATTTGCAATTGGAAAATAAGGATTTGTAAGACAACATTGCAAACTGGGAAAGGAGAAACAATTATTTCTCCTTAAGAATTTACACCAGCCTTAAACACAAGATATGAAGGAGCAACCAAGTCTGTCTCTATTTGTAAGCTTCTAAATGTATCTGGTTGTCAGCTTTAGCACATAGAACATGGACTGTAAAATAATAGAATTGGAAGTCTTGGAGGTCTTCTAGTCCAACTCTCTACTCAAGCAAGAGACCCTACAGTATATCAATCTGTACAAATGCCTGCCCAATCTCTTCTTGAAAACTTCCAGTGATGGAGTGCCCACAACTTCTGGAGGTAAGTCATTCCACCGATTGTTCCCATTGTCAGGAAATTTCTCCTTGGCTCTGATTGGATCTCTCTTTAATGATCTCAGGTGCTTTGGGAAATAGGTTGACCCCCTCTTGTCTATGACAACCCCTCATGTACTGAAAGACTGTTATCATATCACCCCTCATCCTTCTCTTTGTAAGACCATGCATCCCTAGTTCCCTCAACTGTTCATTGTATGGTTTAGCCTCTAAACCCTTATCAACTTTGTTGGTCTTCTCTGTGCTCTTACTGGTTCTCAACAACTTTTTTGTATTGTGGTGACCATAACTTGACAACTATGTGACACAGAATGCGTGCTTAGGAAGAAACACATGGCACACACATAAGAAACCATTAGAAACTATGCAGCACTTCCTAGACTGACCATATGTCAATTGTGACAAATAATATTGTAATGTTGCCTATAAGCATGGCTGACATGCATCACTTGCCTGAGATAATCTACTTTCTGTAAAGATTAGGGAAACAATTTTCAATTTTTGACTCAAATGTGGCTGGAAGGGAGGCACTCACATACCATACTGGAAGATTTGGAAGATGGAACTGTTGAGGCTGATGTGATGAAAATGTATATGAGCTGCATGGATTAGGACATAGGTATGGCACAGACTGTGGGGTGGCAAAACTCCAGATGGGTTGTTGGCTCAAACCAACAGTCTTCTTATGTTCTCATCTTCTACTACAGTACAAAATAAAATACAAAATAACCGAAGAAACCAAATGTAAAAAATTGAATAGAAAAAAACCCTAATAAATAGAAACTTTTAAATGCAGGTTTCATGATGCAGCACTGTAAATGCATTTCTGTCCTCTTCCAGATTATATTTCTCTTGCCAGACAGCATCAGGATTCCTTCTTATATATTCTCTTATTGATTAATGTTAATCCTTTCTTCAGGATATTTTGTATTGAATTTTTAAAGTAATGTTGACTCTGACTTTCAGCTTGTTTCTAATTCATAAAGCATGGTGGCCTCTTGGCTCAGCTGATCAAAATTCACATAGCTACAAGAGATGGAAGGGGGAAAAAAACATTAGACAGATGCTCTCTTGGGAACCGAGATGAAGAATTTTATACATCAAGTGAGGCACTGCTGCTCTGACTGCATCACGTGGGGTTGTAAAATATGAGTAATGAGAAAGGTGATGACAATTCAACACCATAGCTCATTCACTGGTATAGCCTTACCAAGTAAGTAGTGATATCTTGTCCTGTCCTTCTAAAATGAGTGAACCAAACTGTCCAATCACCACTGAGACAAAGGTGCAGAGACCGATAGAAAAACAGAAATAATTTTAAATCCGTTTCTCTGAACTGGTAGCACATAATCCTTTTCCCTGAACTGGTAGATTCTCAACCCACTCCAGTTACTTTTTGAAAACGCTTATTATTAAACTGAAATTGAGTTGGTAGATCCTCACCTCATTCCTATCCCTTTTTAAAATGTATATATTATTGAACCAGAGCCAGTGTATATATATTATACACACACACACACACACACACATATATATATGTTATATATATATAACAAATTTGTTTTATTATTCCTATTTTATTTTGTTTCCATCTGTTATATTTTATCATTTTTTAAAATGTAGGTTTTATAGTATGTTGATATTTTATTACATTTTCATAAACAAGCAGAGCTATTAAAGGAATAAATGGCATGCAAATTTTTCAAATAAATAAATAAATAATAACATAACAGCTGAGTAAAACTACATAAAACGTAGGAACCCCACAGCTACCTTGAAGTGACTGAATCTGGAAATATTTCAGAAGCAGCAGTTTCTGGATCCATATTTTATGAGGAACTTGAAATGATGTTTTAGATGCGTTAAATGCCAGTTGATTTTATAATTACTACAGTAACCTCTTTACACCAAGGTCTGGGGTCAAAAAATCTTCTCTTAGCTAGAGAACTCTAGGTAATTAACGTATTTGTACAGCTAATTGGCACATACTTGAATGCAGTACACTCAGACTGACACTTAATGGTAGGGTGCTTCTTAAGCATTATGAGAAAAAATATCACTAAGTAGAGGAACCAAAAAGACATAGTCTTGCATAAAAATTACAAAAACCCTCTCCCAATGGCATAGTGTGGCTATGGGGGATTCAAGGCTTACCTCTGAAATGTTAATTTGATGGTAAGGCATGAACTTCTTCGGGACTCCAGACAAAATGAATATCGATGAAGCACCAAGAACAAAAGCTTAATAGTCATGGAATGTATAAAGAAAGGTATGTATTTATTTATAAATTTCATAGACTGTTTTAGTCTAAAAGATTAAGTGCAGAGATTCCATTGCGTGGTTCATCGACTCTTAGATAGATGGATAATAGTAGTTAATAGAACTAGAACTTTAAAGACAAGGAAGAAGCAACACACAATTGGCAAACAGGGAGGAAACGAAGTAGAAACATTTCTTAGAAGTATTGCATGAACAGAGTACCCATTTTCAGCTCCAAAGAAAGAACATTATGTTTGATGTTTTAAATTTAACCAGTCTGGTCTAGTGATTAAGGCATCAGGCTAGAAACTGGGAGACCATTAATTCTAGTTCTGCCTTTGGCATGAAAGCCAGCTCGGTGCCTATGGGCCAGGCCTTCTCTCTCAGTTCAAACCACCTCTCAGGATTGTTGTTGTGAAGAAAATAGGAGGAGGAAAGAGTATTAGGTATATTTGCTGCCCTGAATAATTTATAAAAAAACATTAAAGGCGGGCTAAAAATAAATAAAAGGATACAATAAAGCATGACTTTTTTTTCAAAAAAGGAGCAACGATACAAAATGATGGAGTATTATAGAGCGTAGAGAATAATCACAAAAGCAATCAATAATTTGGTGAAATACCCCATAATGTTCCTAAAGACTCATAGTCTAGTGCCACATCAGGTCAAAGTAAAGAATCCAAGAAATAGAAATTCAGAAAATAAATTTATCCAAGCACGGAAAACAATATAAAGTGAAGAGACTTCCAAATATTATAGGTGAAGCAACTGGAATCCAAACTCTTACTTCAAAATATTACTTCGATTACATTTCTTCCCCACTTCACTCAGCACTCCTTCTCTGTGCCTGGGATCTGCCCCTTGGGCTATTGGTGCTAGGCTCTTCTGAGAAGTCTGCACTATATTCAGTAGTAGCTCAACTGATATGTCACAGGTGTGGAGAATAGGTTGTGAGGAAAATTAGGAGCTGACATAGGGAAGAAGTTAGGTTAAGTGGCAGAGAGGAAAGCTGTAGGATGTAATGGGAAAAACAACGAGCAATTTCTCTCCTCAAGGAAATGGCAGTGCTAATAAGTCACTGTGACTGGCAGCATCCAGACCTAGCCTGAGGATCAGGCAAAATAGTACTGCTCCCCAAACTCCAATTATGAATCAGTAAAAAGTATAGTTCCACAAAATGCTTTTCAGCTATCATATCTGTGGTGCAATCATTGAAGATAGAACCATCAATATATAGCTATCGGAATCAGATTCTCTTTTTTTGCTTTAAATCAACATTCTACACAGTTCTCTGAAGAATGTCCCATTGCTATTTTTTAAGCACAGATCTGGTGCTCTTTCAAAAGAATGTTAAACCATTGTTTAATAAGAAATCTGAATCATTCCCATGAAAGTGCATTTCTCACGTAGCTGCCTCAGACCTGACAAATGCTCCAGAAAGCACCAGACAAGTATACTATGTGGGCAGATCCTGCTGCAAAAGCCAGATGTCTGAACTTTCCAGCAGCTCAAGTCAAAAGGGTCATGGAGGACATCCTCCATGGATTTGAGGACAGAGGCATCTCCTGTCTGAATTGGCCAATGGGAGTTGGGCAGATCCAATCCTGACCTTGTCAGTGAACTCTCCTAAATTGTGTCTGTGGGAAACATTTGTTGGGAGAAAGGACATTTAAAACTACCTTAACATTAGAATAACTAAGAGCAGCTTTTATCTCCTTCAGTTGTAAGTTGGAGAGAAAGAGAAGGTAATACAATTATATAGAAATGGTTACTGAAACACAGGTAAGAGGATATGGGGATGATCAATGTGACATACTCTTTTTGATCACTAATGATTTTGAAAATTATTCAGATGTCTGGTAAATTCAGTTTAATCAGTTTACTAAGGAAACCAATACTTTTATACATAAAAACATATCGAAACTTTCTAATACATTTTGTTCATCTTTGAAAACACATGTCAGTTATCCAAGCTCTTCAGTCTAATTTTCTCAAATAAGCTCCTATGTTTATTTTTTAAGACCTTCCCATCTACAATACATATTTCACCTTCCTACTTCTATTACTGTAATATCCAGACAGATTATGTATACAGGACAAATTAAATGATTTTGGATTAAGATAAGTAGTACCTACATGAGTAATATTA
>JANHFL010006338.1:228080-249121 GCA_032468155.1 Oxyrhabdium leporinum | reverse complement strand
AAATTTCATATTTAATATAATATTACTCATGTAGGTACTACTTATCTTAATCCAAAATCATTTAATTTGTCCTGTATACATAATCTGTCTGGATGTTAATAATGTGTCTCCTTTTTTTTTTCCTTTTTATTAGTTTTTGTTATTCAATTGGACTTGATAATTCTTGTAGTAGAGGGATGTCCCATCTGTAGTAGGACACATATCCATCCTACTTGATGAACCTGTTGCATATAATTTGGATTAAACAATCTTGTTCAGAAATGAGGTTGTCAAAAGTGAGTCATTCTCTAATGGTCTCATTGCGTATATTGCTTATGGCTCATACAATGCTATTTTTCTGTTATAAAATCTTTATCCCAACAACTCTAAGGCTAAATACCAGGTAGTTTCTGCATTGGAAGGAAACAGTGCTCCCACTAGCAAATGATCAAAGCTAAGCCCTAAAATTAGAGTCACTATTAGCTATGAGCAACGTTATTCCTTCAAGCAAAGAAATATATACTAAAGGAGGAGCTCCTTAGAATGAGCTAGAGAAAAGCAACTCTGGGTTAAATTGAACCTATTCCCAGTACAAGTCTATACAATGTTTGCAAGCATTGCTAAATTTCCACCTTAGGTATAATGGATCTCACTAGCTTGTTGAAAGTGTTCCAAACCTGCTAAGCTTAAGCCCTTTGTTGACACTCTAAATGCAATTTAAACTGGGGTCTCATTGATTCAGCACAGTTCAGTTTCTTGCAAAGTTAATATGAACACTGTAAAAAAACAACCCAATCCAAAATAAAACATAGATTAATAGTAATGTCTCCAAGCTCCCTCAGGAGAATGCGTTATGCATTTGTCACACACAGAGAGAGAGAGAGAGAGAGAGAGAGAGAGATGGGCATAGGATTAGAGCTGAATTATTATTTAAAAACAATTTGCACTGAGTTCAGTGGCATTTGTTCACAGATGATAATGCCTATAATTGCCATTTCAGTAGTGTAATTTAGTAAGCAATGATTTTATAAAACATCATCTAAAGAACTTCAGAGAATCTGAAGTGTGTTTGCAGCAGATTCTATGAATCTGAATTTTGGCCTGGTTTATTGGGCCTCTTTCTATACTTCCAGTGATAAAGAGAAATCAAGTGGAAACTTCAGATGGAGTGGAGACAACAACAAGAAGAAAACCTTAAAATTACAAATTGGGGGTGGGCAGGGGGAGGCTTGCTAGCAAAATTTTGCAATGTGAATTGTGAGAGGGTTCTGGAACTCATAATGGCTGCTGAGAAGTAGTAAGTTGCCTGCAGAGCTTACATTTTTCAACAGAGAAATATTTCAGCAGAGCTAGAAGTTGGGTGAAAGATAGGACACATACATTTACCGCCTTTCTTTTCTATAATATAACGGATATGTACATTTTTAAAGGAAATAATGAAATCTCACTCGTGCCAAAAAAATGGATTCGTTAAGGTGAGTTCTGAACAGCTTCAATGTCTTATCATACTTTTTTTGGGCTAAGATCTGTTACTGTCACTCTGTTCATGCTCTGCAGATTGTTCTTATGTAAAAGAGATCCTGGACTTTGTTAACATAAGGCAAGGAATGGTAAAAAGACTGGCAGGAGGGAGGAAAAGTGACAAAAGTAGGAATAGTCAAATAATTACATGCCTGTCAATTCCTTTCTTTCCTGTTAGATTCACTGATTTTTTTTAAAAAAAAAATTGGCCTGCAAAAATTTAACATAGCGTTGTCTCTCCCTTGTGAGAAGAAAAATAACAATTCTATCTGTAGTATAACCAAAGCCAAGAATGTTTTCAAATTTATCTCTTTTGCATGCTTTAAGATTGGCAGCTACATAATTAGGTGGAACAAAGCAAAAAAAAAGAAAGAGAATTAACTACATTACAAGTCAATCAACTTTTAAGGAGAAAAAAACCATGTGGTATAAAGCTAATTAAATAAAAGAAATTTTGGGGATTGAAGAGAACTTTAGGGTTTAACGTGAGATGAAATGGACCAGAGACAAAAAAATTAATTTCCTTTCACCTCTGTGCAAAATACAAGTGGGGGAATCCTCAAATGACTGAGGCTGTTTCCTCATATGATATTTAAATTATCTTTAATCTCCTCTTGTCCTATTGAACACAATTTTGAAACATTTCCATGTTTTTTCCTTAATTAACTGCATTTAAATTTGCCTTTTGTCTTTGCAATTGCCAAAGGCAGAGTTTTTGCAGCACATACAACCAATCATAGGCATTTTAAAGGCCAACAAATTTCCTATAGCACTATCAGTCACAAAATCTTATGCAATACATGTATTAGTTATTAAGATACCACATTTTATTTTGTTTTATTATTTTGTTTTATTTTATTTTACTTTATGTAGCTGCCCATCTCATGAATGTGACTGGGCACCATACAATAAAAACAGAACAATAAAAATACATCTTAAAGCAACCATAAAAACAAGAAATGTGCATGTTCCTAATTATATACATTCCTATCGATATCAGAGTGATGCTAAATATAAAGACATGTAACAATTGTATTTAAATAAAAGAGCCATACTAACATTCACTGAACAAACTCAGCCAGGAAACTTAGTACAATATACAATCTGACTTAAATATGTAGGCAAACAAAACAGTTTTGACCTAGGCCTGGACACATTGCAATTTAATCTTCTGAACTATTATGTTGCAGAGATACCCCTTCTCTTAACATTTAAGTCTATCCAAACCCAGACCAGATGTCTGAGTTCTGGGAAATGCTTTTATGTCGTGCGATCAGAAGAAAGTTTCCGATGGTCTAAATGTAACATTTGCCTTCCTGCACCCCACTCTGCCTCGGAGGAAGGGCAGGTATTCTAAAAGTCCATAGGAATATCAGTTAGAGACAAAAGGTTACATTAATTGATTAAACAATGCAGCACTTTTGTTTCTTTTGAAGCTTGTTGACCCCTGAAATCAGTAGGAAAGATCTTCAGTATAGAGTGAATTCTGGACGGATATTGGGGGAGGAAGGGGAGATTAGCCAGGTAGGTCTTATCCCTGTCCACTATAACACACTTGTTTGGACTGCCAATTCCATAGTTGTTTGGGTATAATTTTGCACCAAGTCAGGTCATTCCTTTTGCCACTATAATGATTAAAGTCTTACCATCCCTATGTTGCATGAATACAGGCCAGTCACTATCAAATAATAAAGAAGACCTACCCACCCCCATCTCAACCTCTTTTCCAAAGAACATTGCTATTGTCTTTATTGCTATGAAAATGCTGCCTTTATAACAGCAGCTTAACCGAGAGAAACACTACATGGCTTAAACGAGAACGCTTCTATCTCACAAAGGAAATTAACTGGGCAACGATCCATTGTGCAGGTGGCTAGAATGAATTCAAGTATTTATTTTATTTTACCTTATTTGATTTGTAAAGGGAGAAACCAAACCCCAGCTCATTACAATGAATTCAGAACGCAACATCTCCAGAAATGTCTTGGAATCTGGCAAGCTTAGTCATTATTTATCTCATTATTCTTTCTCAAGATGATTATTCCCTGCCTTTTTTTTTCTATTCATACCAAGAGTGTTTTAAAAGGATATAATTTTGTGGCTTATTGACAGTGAGGAAAAAAAAAACATTTTAAAGTTGTCTCATTAATGTTGCTTTGAATAGAGGGCTTAGATATTACATGTTTAGTACAAATTATGAAGCAAAGCCAATCTTGACTATTTTTTATCTCTATCTCCATCAGTATCATCTCCCATGTCTTGATATTATTGTCATTTATTATCTACAACCTTATTAAAATTCACATATCTTCTCCAAAGCATTTCATATTTAGTTTGCAAACAGTAAGCATTAATGTTCCAAAGGTGCTTTTTCAAGAGGCAACTGGACTTTCTGTTATTTTTTTGAAGACGTTTTGCTTCTCGTCCAAGAAGCTCCTTCAGCTCAGCTTGGATGAGAAGAGAAATATCTTCAAAGGGACAACCATGACCTGGATGACTGAGAATCTCCATAGACAGTAAGCATTAATAGGTATAAAACAGATGTTATAACAGGAAACCTCTTCAAAATCAAAGTCCAAGGAACTACCTATACAATGTAGATAGATGTTTGTAGAGATAAACAGGTATATAGTACAACACACAACCATCAGAGTGCTGATGAGTCTTATTTTATTCTTATCTGACTAAAACCATCACATTCTCTTCATTTGTGTCATTCCTGAGAGAAGCCAGGAATCATGTTGAAAAAAATTAATAATAGGGAATTGGAAAAAAAACAAACCCGTTTAGAAAGAACTTGTTAATTAAGGGGTAACTGGAAGAGTAGCCCACTTATACTTACTCAATCCAGGAATATCCAACAGAGAATCTGATATGTACAATCCTTGATAAAGCAGGGATCAGCTACCAATTAATGTTGAAGGCTTCATCAAACACTATTGACAGACAACTTCCATTATTTCTTTTGATTGAAAGGCAGAAAAGGGCTTCACAATAAATGGAGTTGCTCTTGCAACATGTTAGATCAGTTGTATCTTCTGATATAATCCTATTTAACAAGAAGCAGAACAATCTTGTGGAGTAGAAGAGAGAAGCTTGTTCCCTGTTGCATTTTCATCTTCATGGTAAAAGTTGATAGAAGGTGGCATTTTTCTCCACCTCTCTTTTTAAGACATTTTTTTATTTCATTGATTACAAGGAAATGAAGCAACTATTCCAGGCCCAGGCTAGTGAATTTTATTAAGGATACATATGGGGAAGGCAGGGGACTTTGATTCTGTTTATCCATACTTCTAGCATGTGTCCCCCGCTCCATGTCACAAAAGCATACATTGCCATTCTTTTTATACAACTTGTAAGGAAGCAGTGTACAAGACTGAATTTATTTTCTAAGGGTATCTCTCTTCAAATATATTTGATGGAGCCCAATTTCTTTACATCTGGATCCTAGGTTACATATACACTTAAGAGTCAATCTATACATGACAGTAGTAAAAAATAAGAATATGGGTGTGAAAGGATTCTCTTTGGTCCTGATGCTTAACTTTCTATGTTCTTTTCCTCTCAAGTGATTTTCTTCAAGTTAAATTTTAGAGGCCTGTAACCCAATCAAACAAAAGGCCTCGAGAAGAATATCCTATGAAGGGAGTCATTGAATGGAGGACTATTTCATGCTCCTAATAACATTTATCCTTGTTAAACATTATTATGTTTATAGTATATATCACTAACATCTGCTAACACCTAGAAGCAAGCAAAGTTATAACCAGATGCCAACATGGGTTTCATTCTTTGACAAAGTGTCTAAATTAGTGGACCAGTGAATTTCTGCGGAAATAGTCTACTTGGATTTCAGTAAGACATTTGACAAAGTAGACCATAATCTACTTTTTGATAAGCTACAATAAACAGCATCACCACAAGATGGATTCATAACTATCTGACAAACTGTACTCAACGTGTAGTCCTTAATGGAACTAAATTTCCATGGAGAAAAGTAAGCAGTTGAGTACCCCAAGATTCTGTCTTAGGCCAGTACTCTTTAATATATTCATAAAAATTTTAGTGAGGGAATAGAAGGAGAACTTATTAAATTTGCAGTCAAAGCACCAGAAGGCAAGACAAGAAACAATGAATGGAAACTAATCAAGGAGAGAAGCAACCTAGAACTAAGGAGAAATTTCCTGACAGTGAGAACAATTATCCAATGGAATAGCTTGCCTCCGACATAGTGCTCTATGACTGGAGATTTTTAAGAAGACATTGGACAGCCATTTGTCTGAAATGATATAGGGTCTCTTACTTGAACAGGGGGTTGGACTAGAAGAACTCCAAGGTCCCTTCCAACTCTCTTATTCTGTTAAAATATGTAATAAAAAGAAATAAATAGAAGATTAAAAACTGAAGGGAAGCTCCCAGTCCCCAGTCCTGGCTGAACAGCTTAACAATCACATCAGTTCCTTGGTTGGACAAATCTATTGAGGTCCTATCTAATTATGTCCATGAAGGCTCCTTAAGGAAGCCTCCTCAGCAGTCCTATTTACAATTTCAGATATTTAACTTAACCTTCTTGATCCATAGAGAAAATCTGCAGAGAAAAATCGGGAGAAAGAATACTGTCAGAATTATGGCAAGAGATGACAAAGAGGAAGGAAAGTTCTCAAGCAATATTGCTTTTCAGCTTCTTATCAAGATTTCTTAAAAGCAGGACTCACATTTTTCTCATTTAATGCAATTTCTAAACAAAAAAAAGATCTTGGCATAAGTACAAGTTATCTGCCATATGTGAGGCATCTGTCATGCTCATGATAACAGTACACTTATTGACTAGAAGTAATTAAAATATAGAGCTTCAGAAATTACTCTCTTAATTTTACTTCTGTATCTACTATCTCTGAAGCATCCACCAGTAAACTTATGCACTCTGTGCCCCAGTTTTGGAAGGGCCACCATGTTGTCAGGGAGGATTCCCCCCCCCCCCAATCTGCCCTCTCTTCCCTCTCAGTCTCATTCCCAAGTAATTCAAGCCATAAAGAAATCTGCAAAATGTCACTCTGACATCTTTATTTAAACCTCAGAATAAAAGGGGAAGAACTGAGAGATGCGTTTGTCTTTTCCTGATGCACTGCAGATGCAGCAGCTTTCCCATCTACAGAGCTAATAGCTTTTAAGAAAATTACATAAAACTTTCTGCATCTGATAAAACTTACCTGCGGGTTCATTATATGCTGTTTTAAAATATGAATCTCAAGGCCCCATAATCTTGGTTGAAGGAAGTGCATTATATGAAGAAAACAGGATTAAGATATCTGCAATACAGTATGTAGGAGAGAAAATAATTGTTCGAAATGGCTTCAATCTAATATTTTTAACTCATATGCTTGTTTTAGATTAGGAACATTATTGCGTCATTTACTTTTCTCTGAAAGAAATGTATGTTAGCTTGGATCCAGCTGTAGTAATTCAGAAGTAGTATATGAAATGATTTTTGTCACAAATCCCTCTGGGAAAAGAATTCATGGCTGGACAAACAAAAGCCACAAGGCCAGTTGGTTAAGATTTACTCTTTTCACAAAAGAAATCTGGAGACATTGGGAGGGAGGGTGTCTACCACTGAGTTTCAAAACAATGTGCAAGTTTGCTGGAGGATCTGCTCCAGAATTGTTTAATCTTAGGAGGCTTGGTCTGCATGCAAGCACCTTGAATAGTTTCATTATTCAGTACTTCCTGGACAGACCTCAAGGCACCAGCAATAAATTGCAATGATGCCAAAATGACTGCATGCATCCAGTGCGTTTACTATACAAATAATGATTTTATCACATCTGATACAAGTGAGTAGATTAGCTTAATGATATCTGCACACCGTTGCTCTTCTTTCTCCTTCCCTCACCCCCCTCTCCTGTGATTCCATCATGTGGGAAGCAAGCAAGCAAGAAGGAAGAGGGTTCAGAACTGGGACCAGAATTTCCACTGCTAAGGAAGGTAGTTGTTAAATGAATCATGTCTGTTTTTACGATCTTTTTACCACAGTTATTAAGCAAATCACTGCGATTGTTAAGTGAATACTGCAGTCTTAAGTAAACACAGCTTTCCCGTTGATTTTATGTGTCTAAAGCTGGCTGGGAAGATTGGAAATGGTGATCACATTATCCTGGAATGTTGAGACCATCACAAATACATATTGGTTGCCAAGTGCCCAAATTTTGGTCACAGGACCATGAGGATGCTGTGACGGTCATAAGTGTAAGGACCCATCACAAGTCACTTGTTCAGTGCTGTTGTAATTGCTAAACAAATGGTTTAAGTTGAGGAATGCCTGTGGTTTTCAGAAAGGTGATAGGAAAATGGAGCTTCTCTTTCTCTGCAACCTTCATCCAATTTCTAAATTTCATAAATAAAAAATAATAATTGAGAATTTCTTAAATTCTGTATATCAACTTTGCAGCCAGCTTTATCGTTAAGAGATCAGAACATTCAGGAGGAAACTAGTGATCTCATTTCATACTCTTATTAAAGATGTTTACCAAGTGAATATTTCACCATATTGTGATACTTCCTGTGCTAATGTTTGGGAGCCAATTGTCAACGTCTTACTTTATTTTTTCTAAATAGTTCTGAGTAGTCTTTAATGAAGTCCAAGAAAACTTCCAAGGAGCATCGTGATTTTAGTCAGGACATTAGATGGACATTAGCCTTATTGTCCTAAAGCAAAGGGAACAAACCTGTATCGTTCAGATGCTGAAACTGGACAGAGTAAAAATAAAACTAGCATAATGTGGTCTGAAATATTGGAAAAAGGAAAACAACCAATACCTCCCACAGAGATCTGAAACATTATTCAAAACCAACCGTTCCTGTGCTGCACCTGGCATAGAAGAAAAATCAACAAAACCCTGTTCAGGGTTGTATTAAATACATTTTCTTTGGCAGATCAATATACAAAACTTTCAAGCTCAGTGTTCTGCCACCTGTGAGTATGTGTGATAATAATAAGTACGATAAGTTTAATTCTACTGATGTTTCCGTTTGTTTCCTTGAACAAATCCTCAAAAGCTGCTAGACACGTATTGTTCATAAATGAATTACCAAAGGTAGGTTTGTTTACCCAGGTCCAATGGCAGATCTATACAGTAATCCTTGATTATAAAATGGAATTCCAAATGACAATGTTCAGTGGCACAATCTTTTTTTTTATTTTAAAGGATCCAAGCATAATAACAAAAACGTCCTTAGGTTGGAACGATGCCAGAAATTCCTATTACACTGTCTATGCTTCTAATCTGAATTCTATTTGTATGTGGGCAATCTTTGACTTAGACTGAAATAGGTATCCCACCCACATCTCCCACTCTAGGCTGGGGTCTTAACAATCCACATCTAGTTTTTGTAAAAAAATAATAAAAAAATCAATTTATGTTTATTAGAGTTTTATATTGCATGCATAATCAATACCCAGAATTCTGGTTTTGGGGATATAATGGCTAACTTTCATGTTAACCATTTTTAAACAACAGCTCATGATGTATTTGCAAAGGGTTTGTAAATTTTAGTCCATGATTAAAACGCTGCAGAAGAATTAGGCATTGTATTGGCTAGCATTTATAAGTCTAGGGAAGTGTTTAATATTATGACTCTACATGTAAATGTCATGTTTTTATTATATACATGGCTTTGATTGTTTTTACTGTAATTCAGTATATTTTATACACACACACACATAGCCACAATCCCAAATCCTTAATCTCTACCCACATTGACACCAAACAGCATCAGTTCGATTGGAGCAACACAAAAATCATTGGCCACGCTACCACCCGCCATGCTCGTGAGTTCATCGAAGCCTGGCGCTCCACAAGCAATTCCATCAACAGACACATTGACCTACAATCAGCCTACAAACCCCTCAGAATCCAAATCAACCGCACAGCCAACCAGAGACAGCACCGACCCTCAACCAACCCACACAACTCCCCCTCCAGTTCACCTCCTAATGACCCTGACCTGATGCAATCTCCCTATCACAAGACCCATCACAAAATCCTCACTTGACACACCTGCACCTGAAGCCCTCATATCCATTGAAGATGTTACCTAGCCTGGTAACGAAATGTTCGGAAAGCAACCCACAAGCTTGGAGAACGAACCTTCACCCGAGCTACAGATATTCACTACTATTGCAAACATGTGTAATTCTCAACATAGGATCCTAATGGAGCCTTCCCATTATACTCACATGGCATAATGTTACTAAAATGAGCAGACCTTTAATGCCTTTTTTTCTGATGGTCATTGCAATGGAATCACTGGCTAAATTAGAAGGGGGAGTAAAGGTATTCCAGCTTGGAGTTGTTCTGTGGGTGGAAGTGGTAGAGGACAGACTATTGAAGCCTTTATCTGTTGGTTCCCAAGAGATTGCAGTCAGTCTGGCAAGTTTCTTGTAAATAGGTGATCTTTACAAAGAAAGTGCTTTGCCTATGTGTGGAGTTGTTCTGGCTTCTGACGGTCATTGAATGAACCAATGTTCCTAGGGATGTTGCAAATAACCACAAATGCAGCTGTTTTGCCGAGCACCTGAAGTTAAATAACAAGTTATAACTCAAGGACTACATACAGACATGTATGCATGCATACCTACATTCATATTGTGTGTGTGTGTGTGTGTGTGTGTGTATATGTGTATATATATATATATGTATGTATGTATGTATGTATGTATGTATGTATGTATATGTTATTTTCTTCTGAAATTTGCCAGAAAATCGGCCCCAGAAAGTTGAACTAATATGGTAAGAGAGACGACAGAGAAAAAACTTGATAGTTTCACTTTTTTAAAAAATTGCTTATCTTTGTTGATAGTTTGACCTGACAAATTTTAATTTTAAAATTTTGGCAAAACATCTCATGATTTATGTTTCAGGTATAGAATTTGAGAATGTTTAGCCATTAATGTTTATGACGGTTTTGCCATTGGATATGCAGTTTAGGAACTGGATTATTAACATATAGTCTTGGGTTGTTTCTACTGTATTGTTGTATTTCTGTTTGAAATTCAAAAGACATTATAGTGATTGATTCTGTCAAAGATGAACAAATTCTTGGCTGCAGCTACAATACTGACCCTAACCCTAACCCTAACCCTAACCCTTTGCACATAGGAGTGTTACCAAATGAATTGTTATACAGCATTGTAAGAATAAATCTACATCTGATTTTCAGCCACAGATATATACCATTTGTCATCTGATTTTCAGCCACAGATATATACCATTTGTCAATAGTTGAATAACTCATTTTTTCCCAGCAAAGATCCAAGAAAGAGAACTTTTGATAAATTTGGACAAATAGAAATTTCAAGGGCTTTTTCTCCTCTTTTTTCATCTCACTGTGGGTATCACTATTCTACATGATGCTAATTATGCATAAACATTGATTGTACTAGTTGCTTCAGAAGCGAGTTGAGCACAGTTGGCATAAATCCATTATGAAATGAAAGTTTGCATAATAATAGTATCAACCACTTTCTGCTTTATGGACCGTCCTGTCTGCATTGCAAGGCATTCTGGCTATAAAGAAGCAATGTTAAATACCGCATTGCCCTAGGAAGACTTGCAGAACGCATATTTATAGTCATGCTCAATTTTTCTTATTCATGTCCCCCATGCCGCATCCATATAAAATGTACAAAATCTACATTGTTGCTGGGCAGAATGGAAAGGAGATAAGCATTCTTCTGCTAAGTAACCCTCCGATTAGCATTGCTCAGCAAAGTGTGGGTGAGGAATGTAGAATCTCACACCGGGTGGTATTTTTTGCCATAATCTCTATTAATATTTATTCCATCTTTTTGTAACATTTAAGAGTTCATTATGCCTGCCATATCTTTGCAATCATAAGACCTAGAAATCTGTTTCTTTCCTCTCCCACCCCACCTTCCAAACCAAAAACAGACTTTATAACTTAAAAATCTAGAAAAGGCAGAATAATGTTCCAAGTAAATGTACTCTACAAACCGATAGCACTTATAAAGCCTACAATAAGTCAGGATATCAGTATATCTTGTAAATGCTGGGGATATAGGAATGAGAGAAAATTTGAATTGATTCTTAAAAATAACTTGGCATGAAGTATAATGTGGGCTTTTTAAATTCTTGGGTCACCTTATACTTATTAAATACAGATGCTATGGCCATGTATATTTTATTTTTTTGTCAATTCACCAAAATTTACATATTTCTTTGTCAACAACATAAAAAAAACCTTAAGATTTGAAAAAAGAGGAAAAAGCAAAATGCACCCATTCATCTAGTCTTTTGCTTCTAGGTGTTCCTTGCTATAGATAATGCCAACATTGCTTTGAAACAGGGAAGTCTGTATTAGTTACATTTGGTTGGTCCAATGAGTGAGAATCGTTTTGGAATCCCCCCCCCCAAAAAAATCTAAGTTTATAATTTTTATTTTATTTTTAAATGGGTCACTTTACAAATGGCATGTTCTCCACCCTAGATGGACCAATTTCTATTTGAGGGTGGATGTTCATTGTCTGACCTTGTGGGTTGGTTTCTGAACGTTTTATTACCAGGCTTGGTAACATCTTCAGTGGAATTTAGGGGATGTTAGTGTCAGTGTTCCTGTGTTTATAAGAGCTTCATGTGGTCAGTAGGTCTTGTGATGGTGAGATCACATCAGATGAGGGTCACAACAGGTCAGGGTCTTGTGAGAAGAACAGAAGAACACTGACACTGACATCCCCTAAATTCCACTGAAGATGTTACCTAGCCTGGCAATGAAATGTTTAGAAACCTACCTTCAAGCTGCAAGAACGAACATCCATCCTCATCCTACACCTGAGTTACAGATATTTGCCTCTATCCCTAGTCTCTATTTCTTAACTTCTCTGCTTGTTACCTGGACAATGGAGACAATTGAAATGTCAGGCAGCAAATGTATGCTACCTGACTTCCTTTGAGTGCCACCTGGGATAAAAATGCAATAAATAACTGTAAGGAACATCTTGCAATTTTCTTGTTGTTCTTATTGAAGTCTCTTCTGTTCACTTCTAAATGGTCTTGGCATCAATTGTCTCCTTAAAGTGATAATGTCAGACACATTTCCTTGGTTGAACAGAAGTTGCTTTTAAACAATGAGATGAACAATTTTTATAAAACTCCCGGGGGATATTTTGTGAGCCAGGCCTGTATGAGATCATGTAATGAGAGCAGAGTCTGGTGATGCTTTAATTCAGTACATGATCACATTTATTTAGCACTAATCGCTTTAACAGAGAAAAAGCAAAGACTTTCCATATTTGTAGCCAAAAGTGATCGTGTAAGGGTTCCCTGTTGGGTTTTGAAAAGAAAATAGTAACCAATTAAATGTAATTCTAATATTACAGAAAGAAAGAAGGGAATGAAAACCAAGTACAATGCAAATCAGTTCGGTTTCATATTTGAAAGCCATCATTGAGTGTTTTTAGGCTGTGATCAGTTTAGAAAAAGGGCAATTCAGATCAGACTGATATCTTCTGAGATGTTAGGAAATAATTCTTAGTTTTGTCAACTATTATGATAAATCCTTGTATCAAAACATCTGGAGGGCACCAAGTTGGGAAATGCTGATTGATCTAGTCCAATGAAATAAATCTGAAAAAAATCTTCTATAAATATACATTGACTGAGACTGATCTAGATTTTCCCTGTAACATGTATGCAGTGCATAACAAAAACAGAGTTTGTATTCCATTTGTCAGTCCTCCTTACATATGTGATAAGGCCTCCTTACATGTGTGATGGGGAAGGTACCATAGGCAAAAAGCAGGCTGGAATAACAGCCTACAATATAAGAAATATATTGTGATTCTAAAGAGGATGTGTTGGATGTATTTGTGATATGAAAAATGGGAAGACAAGGGGCTACAAATTCTAAGTTCTCCAGGAGTCCAGAGAGAAAAGACAATGAGCCAGAAATAGTAAGGCCAAAAACTTGAGTTGAAGCAGGAGGGTTTTTTGTTTATTTATTTGTTTAAAAAGTCCAACCCTTAACTTAAATTAGATTTCTGCTGATGAGCGCTATAAAGGCAAATTCAGCAGTCAGGCTTTGGCCAATGACTATATTTAAAACAGACAGAACCTGGCACTTTGTACACAGGCTGGCAAGCTTTTTGTCAGAAATCCAAATAAAACAGGTACAATTCATGTCTAAAAAAAGCCTTTCAGAGCAAAATATTCTTCTGAAACATTAAATGTAAGACTCAGAGATCTCAGTCCATGCATGTACTCTGCAGACCGAGGTCCTGTTGACCATTTGTGGTCCAGTGCCCATCACTATGGAAGCAGGGAAATATATAATTATGCCAACTCCTGAAACCTTACTCAACACATCTGATTTTCAAGTCTTTTGGACACCAACACTATTTTCCATAAATTGTATGGCATATATGCTCCTTTGCAAGGAGGAAAAAGCATTATAGTATCCAGACAACCGGATTCCAGTCCCTTCAATAATAGTGCAGAAGAGAAAATTTTAGCCAGTGAACTTTATGTAACACATTTGAATAAGTGATATAGGGGAATCTTACCTCCTTTCACAACCAGTCACATCGAGATTTAATTTTATTCCAGTAAAGAAGTACATACTGTATATAAGCAAATGTACAGCCAGGTACCTTATTATGCATCATCGTTTCTAGATGTATAAAGCTAGATAGAAGTATTTATGTAGTTATACTTGGAGGTTACCCGTGTTTGGATGGTAAGCATGTTTTTTCAAGACCAGCCTCTTTAATGAAAATCTGGAGTAAAAGTATAATCTTAAAAGTTGTAAATTCTAAGTAGGGCTTATAATGATTTCATTAAATGAGCGTCCCTTCAAAACATTTGCTTCCCACAACTCTCACATCTGTGTCATGTTGCTTCTTCTTACCCAAACTCACTTTTTCCCTCTGCCTGAGCTGAAAATGAAGCTGTTGCCTTCTCTGTTCCAAGAACATACAAGGCAACTGGAGTGACAGCTGACTCTTATGTCACTCCTGAAATACAGGAAGTTGCCTTCAAATGAGTCAGATTATTAGTCAATACAGATAGTCCTCAACTTATGACCAAAATTGAGGAACCTACGACCAAAATTGAGCTCAAAATTTGTTGTTAAGTGAGACATTTGTTAAGTGAGTTTTGCCTCATTTTACCTTTCTTGCCAAGGTTGTTAAGTGAATCACTGCAGTTATTTAGTTAATAACATGTTTGTTAAGCGAAACTGGCTTCCCCATTGATTTTGCTTATCAGAAAGTCGCAAAAAAGGATCACATGACCCTGGGACACTGCAACCGTCATAAATACGAGTCACTTGCCAAGTGTCTGAATATCAATCATGTGACCATGGGAAGGATGCAATGATGGTAAATGTGAAAAACTATCACAAGTCACTTTTTTCAGTGCTGTTGTATCTTTGAATGGTCACTAAATGAACTGTTGTAAGTCGAGAACTACCTGTATGGCCTAGCACCATCAGCTATGATTAGCAGAAAGTCTGGTTTTTTGGCAGATATTTTTAACCCAATGCAGACATGTGAAGAGTTAAATTTAGGATCACCCATATGTAAAATGTTGGGATGGTGGGTATCACTTAGAAGCTTGTATATCATTTGCACTGTATTATATTGCACAGGAAAACCAAAAATCACACTTGTCGTTTCTGTAAATGATCAAATTCAGAACAGAAATTCACCTAGATTATCTGAAACATTTATCCTCATCCTTACTTGAGACATGTAAAAGAAATGATAGACCGAGGCAGAATTCAACAATGGAATCTTCTATTTGCATAAAATGGAATTAAATTGCATTATCAATGTGTTAAAAGAATAGAATCTCCTTTGTGCAAGTAATGCTGTTAATGAGGGTTTAATTTAAAAAAAACAACAACTGCTAAAAGTGTCAAATCAAGATTTAGATTGAGTGAATGGTGCCTGAGATTTAGTAGCTAGTGAGCCAGAGGCCCCCTGAACAGCCTAGAATTTTGCCACTGAAATTCAGCTAAATAGTTTTCATTTAATTTAATTGGTGCAACTTTGAACCATTTGAAAATGTTTAAAAGATGCGAATTAGAACCTTATCTCCCAGGAGCTTCCTGCTCTCACTGTCATCTTTTACACTCTCTGTAAACCGCCCCGAGTCTTCGGAATGGGGCGGTATATAAATGTAAAAAATAAATAAATAAATAAATAAAATAACTAAAAAAATGGGCAGGAGAAAATCTAACCCGATTCTTTCTTTGAAATCGTTGCCTTTCTAAAGGTATCATCTGTGGCCATCTACTCTGCCATAGAAAGGGCTTATAGCTTCTAACCCTGAAAATTTGCTACTTATGAATTATTCTTTACTCTACATATTTTTGTCTTCTCATTCAGTACAGCATTTTTTTCTTTCATGCATAGGTGCCCACACTATATAAGTGCTTCTCAACCTCTTCCCATTTTGCTGTCACAGGCAGTGAATAATACAGAAGCTCAGTCATAACAATGCATTAATAGGGTCTCTTTTTCACAAAGTGAAAGTTAGGTGGAGGCATGACTGATAATCCTTGCTTTCTAGAAATCTTTGACCTGATCCAAGTAGTTAGAAAGTAAAGAACGGCTTTCAGTGGCATAGAGCACTAGTGACTTGACTTAGTTGCATCTGTTTTAGGAAATAAATAGGAATTGTAGCACATCATTTTTTTTATTGTTCACATCCTATAGATCTACAACAAGGAGCTAGGCCAGTTATAGTTTCATCTATACACCAGGATAAAGACAACTGAAGGAAGAGGAGTGTGGTCTTTCTATCCTATTGGTTTTCTCCAAATACAGTTTGAAACCCCATGAAATGCCAATTCAAAACAATTTTAACAACAACAACAACAACAACAAAAGAAAAGAAAAGAATGAGAGCCAACAGAAAGTAAACTGCAAAGAAGAATAAAACAGAAAATGTAATTGCAGCTGAAAGCTGCTGCAAGCAAGGTCAACTTAATTTGACATCTAGAAAAAAAAATTAATGATGATGCCAAGCAAGTTTGCTTGAAGAAGGCATAACAGTGACATTCTCAATGTTGCCTCTGATAACTGGATGTAGCAAACGCTTTCCACTGTAGGTGAAGTGTGAAAGCATAATCAACCTATAATTGGTTATCATTATTCAGAGACGGGCCATTTTGACACGAGATAGAAAAGGTCAAGCAGTACTCTTTGGTTTCCTGGGATAAGCCATGAGTAAATAATTAACATCTGAAACCACTAGAAAGAGATTTCAACAAGCATGTAGGAAAAAATCTCAAATTAATCAATTTCTGCTCCTTTCATCTTATTAAAGTCCAGCCTTGGCAAGAGTCAATTACTGTAAAGTTGTTGCTTTGAAAAGTTTTTACAATGTTAAACTTGTTTTGTCTATTATATAGGTCCCAAATTGGAATGCTGCAGGGAATATTGTACAGGCCTCCTCAAATCAAGGCTTCGCAATTCCCTTAGCCCAAGCCCACATCCTTCAAAAAGCAAAATAAAGGCACTTTAAGACACTTTCGTTTCAAAGGAGATAACAAAGTATGTGCTATGCTCTCTTAGTGAAATCAACCAAAGTTAAATATGATTAGTTTGCTAAATGTTCCAGGTTTTTCCCAGGGAATTTTATGTATTTTTTTCACAACATGTAAAACTCCTCTTTGTTCCTCATTTCCCTGGTGTCTCTGAATTTTTATTTTTTTTTAATGTTTGCTCAAAGGACCAAACCTGTGACTTCTTTGTTTCTTGCATTTAACGTCTGCTTCCACTTCTGAAAGCATAATAAAGAAGCAAACTTTTTGGCAACTCACCCATACTCTCAATCATGGTGCTGGCTTTCCATCAGGCAACACAATACAAGCCCAGAAACATAATTACCACAGTTGTATTAACTGACAGTCCGGGTGGCAGGTGTCTGCCAAAAATATGGTGCCGGCATAATGGCTCTGGGGATGCAGAAAGTACATAAGGGGTGGGGGGAGAATAGCAGCATTAGCAATAATTTTGTTTTGAGAATGCAACAGAAAATCTCTAGCTGAAGAGTATGTGTGTCTCTGTACCAAGCAACGCAAGATAAATCATAAATGTATATCAGCATTTGAAAGTGCAGTTGGAAAACCACAGTACAGTATACAAAACAAAGAAAAATGATGGTGCACACAATTTAAAAGCCATCCAATGAAATACTATATATTCACACAATTCATTTGAAAATATCTTGAGAGAATACAAGTTGAAGGAAACAAGGACAAATAAATAGGCTGCTGGTAAGGTAGGCTCCCATACAACTTTATCAAATTATACTGATAATGTAGGATCAATGCTCAACAGGACAAAATGTATAAAGTTGTTCGCTTAAATCTTAAATGTCCGTGACTTCAGATTAACTTTCATTCCATGATAGTTGAAGTCCAATGCATCTGGTGGAGACCAGTCTCACAAAGGCTGATACATATTGGCCAACAATAGATCTCCCAGTTATAGGCAGGGTTCTGTATAAGTTGCAGCCACAGGTGTAATGTGAACCTAGAATTTTCTTCATGCAAAGTACAGAATTTACTTTAAGCTATGATTCTTCACTGTCTTACATACTCTATAAATATTATATAAAGTGCAAGGAACAAATTTTAAAATGTAAGGAAAGCAGCTTGTCTCATCAATAGCTAAACAAAAACCTTCCATTCCATGGAATTTCCTTTTATACCAGGCAATCTTACCAAGTTGTCTCTAGTAATGTTGCCAAAATACACCTGGGCCCAAACCAGAATCTTGACCCTGATTCACCAATATAGCCACTCATCCCCTATGAATGGCATAAAAACTGAGCTGAATATGAAGAGACAAAGAAGTGATCATGAGGATGATTTAAAAGAATTCTAAGCCACCCAAAGTCATTGACTGCGATGGGCGGCTATAGAAATTGAATGAATGAATGAATGAATGAATGAATGAATGAATGAATGAATGAATGAATGAATGAATGATCTTGGGAATGGAGATTTGATTTTAAAATTTGATTTTGGCCATAACACAAACAGAGGCCCACCTGCCTTACAATCAAATCAGACAAATTACAGTCACAGTTTGTAAAGAAGTCCTTGCTGGATGGAGCTTAATGAATGCTAGCTGAGGGATGATCTCTGTTTAGAAGTATAATTTAAGAAATTGTATAACTGATCTCTTGTTCCTTTGGTATTAATTACATGGCAGACTTTTGTAGTGAATTCTATATACCTTGATTTTTGTGTGTGCGAATATACAATGCCCAAATGCATGTATATGGTATTTCCCCAAAGATGCAAGTTGCTGGAGACAAATATAGTATTTTGATACTTGTTAATTTAGTAAAAGATTTTTCATTCAGAAATCTCTAGCAATTTCATCATAGTTGCTATACTGTATGAAAATGGTTGATCATGAAGATAATAATGGATACAATCAATTTATGATCTATAATACAGATTATGGCAGTCCCAACTATTATGCAGCCAACTAATGCAAGGTTTCCCATAGATATAACTGTTGACTAGCTTAATACCATTTCAGTGTTTTATTGTATTTACTAATGTAAATACATTGTCCATAATAAGGCATGGCTGGATTTATCTAATTAATTTCAAGATCACCCTGCTTAATCCATTCTTGATCTGGCTCAGTTGGATGGAGGTCTAACCATTCAAACACAGTATCTCTATTCTTTCACTTAATAATATGTCAAAATGTTCCTTTGAAAATGAAGGTGAGTTAATTTGGCAAATTATCTACAATATAAACTGTGTTATGTTCTTTGCATTGTGGAAATAATAAGCAGGAAGAGCGTAGTAGAATTGGACCCATTATTTACCACTGGCATACTGAAACCCAGATACCCTAATTTGAGGCAAACATCAAATGACACAAACATACTTGGCCAATACATAGAGCAAGTAATCAAATATTATCTCAGGTGAGCATATCTGCCTGTAAGGATCAGGTGTTTGTTCAATAGTAATGGAATCACCTGGAGTTTTGACGGATCTCATAAAATTCATCCAAAGCTCTCAGTCAGTCTTTGCAGTTTACTTTATAAATGCTATCAACACTGGATCATCCTAATGGCCATTGAATGCATGTGGCTTGAAGTGAGAATGTGTGTTTTGAGCCAGTGACAACACTCTTATTGTCTCTCTGAAATCTAACTTTATAAAGGCAGTTTGAAAAAAGCAAACTCTTAGTCTGGCAAAGCTAGGAGACTCTGTTTTCATCTGGTTCTCCAGAGAAGACAAAAGCTATTACTGACATATGTAAGTGATTTAAGAAGGGGTTGTCTATGCTGATAGGAAAAAAAAAATAGTTGCCTGGTGACTCAGGAAATGTTGAGGGGGTTTTACTCCCTAAACGGCTATTTTGGAGACACCGACAAGTTAAGCTTATTTTGCAGGATAAATGCTAATGACTATAAAATAAGAAAGAGTAGTAGAATGTAAAAGAAAAAACAAAAAACATTCTCCATGGATTTTAACATTGTTTTATTTATATTCAATATTTCTATTCTAGCCACCACTTAAGATAGCTAACAAAAATAAAACAATATATAAAACGTAAAAACATGGATTAAAATGATGACTAAAACAGATACTAAAATTAATGAAAAGTTTTGCAGGTTTTGTAAATAAATAAATGTATGTATGTATACAGTATCTACACACCTATGTAAGTGTCCTAGGATACTTTATACGGGCTTAAGCATCTGAAGCTGTAAAGTTCAAAATTTGCCTGATAAGATATTGGCACCCAATGCAGCTCTTTCAGCACAGGCTTGCTGCCTAGGTGCGACATTTTATTCCAACTGTAACTTTCAACACTTTTCAAGAGTAGAACACATTACAGCAATCAAAACTGAGTCTAATCAAGGTAAATTGGCTCTGAGTGGGCCACATTTGGCACCCTAAGTATAATTATGCAAAAGCATTTCCCACCGTAGCTTCCATCTGCAAAACCAGTGATTATGGAGGGTGAAGGAGCACTCCCTGACCATGAATCTGCAACTTTAAGGAAATGTTGAATTTCAGTGCCAGAATCTAGTTTATTATTAATCTAATCTAAAGCCACCCTGTCTAGAATAAAATTAATTTAACTTGTAAGCCACCCAGAGTCACCTTGTAAGAGAGATAGGCAGCATTAAAAATTATTAATAATAAATAATGAAAATAATAATTTCAGCTTAATCTCTGTTGTCTGGACAAATCCCTACATTTTTCTTGACAAGATTTCATAGTGATTTTTCCCTTGCCTTCTTCCTAGGGCTGAGAGAGAGTAAGTGACCCAAGATCACCCAGCTGGCTTTGTACCTAAGGTGGGACTAGAACTCCCAGTCTCCCATTTTCTAGTCTGATGCCTTAATCTCTACATCTCTACATGTAAGAGCCTAGGTGGCGCAGTGGTTAGAGTGTTGAACTGCAGGCCAAATATAAATGTAAAAATAAATAAATAAATAAAAAACTGTAACATTAGGCTATAGGAAATGGTA